>CANSGD010000779.1:0-224309 GCA_947645195.1 Patellifolia procumbens
GACCAAGTGAAGCGCCGGTTAGAAGACTTGAGGGAGGAAAGAGTGATCAAATCGTAAGTGGGCAGAGGAAGACCCAAGATGATTTGGATAGAAGGTAATTGAAAGTGATATATGTTTACTTAGGATCGATGAGAGCATGACGATAAATAAAGAGATAATATTCACGTCGAGAAATGGTGTAATTACCTTTTTTATATATTTTTTAAAATTTTTGTTTAAAACCCTCCCAAAAAAAAAGTATTGAAAAACTATTTTAAAACTTTTTTTAAAAATTTTTTTAGAACGTTTTGTCACACTTATCGACGGTTTGATGACGACTCATGTTAGGCGACCCCAAATCATTTTCGAATAAGGCTTAGTTGTTGTTGTTGTTGTTCCACTACTCCTGTAACAAACTTTGCACGACTATGGAGCTACCATTTTCAATTGATTCCACTTCACTCACAGATCCCAATGTTAACCAACTACCAAACTGCTGTGTGTGAGATTACTTAGCTAGCAGAGTTAAATTTGATTTGTGGGGTGCTCATGCGGAGAGAGTAGTGCTAATCTATATTACTTGGACGCGAATTAAATGTCTACTCGGATACGAGTGTCGAAGTGTTGGACTCCGCCATTTTGTAGAAAATAAGTCAAGTTTTTAGTTGAAAACAAAGTATCCAAGTGTCGTGGATACGATATGATATCAACCCACAATTTTTGAGATAAACGAGGGTGTTGAAGAACCATAGGTGCTAATTTTTTTTTCCCGAATTGGAAACTAAGTGTCAAATTAGCTCTTCTTGGAAACTAAGTGTCAAAACTCTTTTAAAAAACTTTTTGGCCCTCGTAGTACTGTGGGTAAAGTAAAGGCAATCGGGTTGACCTAAGACCCTATTTCAACCTAGATATCTCAACGAAGGTCTCGTCTAGGGAATGGATAGTCCGACACTATTAACTTTAGCGTAAGGAAACCAATACTATTGAAGGCCGATAGATGAAATGACTTGTGCCAACTAGGGATGGCAATGGGTCGGGTGTGGGTTGGTCTGATCAGATCCAGACTCAGACCCATTAATTTCTTCCAAACTCAGACACGGAACTTTAAGGCCAGAAGGGTCCTTTGAATTTCAAGTTTAATTGCATTTTTTAATCTAAAAATTTATTCCGCCTATTTTATAGGTTCGCAGACCATAATTAGGTTTGTATATAAATAATTAACCAAATATAGCTCATGAAATCTTAAATGTGTTTCGACTTATATCATTACATGTCTTAAATCGAATCACAAACTCACAACTACTAATAAAGTCATAATTCACAAGTTAATTTTTTTGACTTTTTTATGTAAATAAAGAGGCCAGGTCTAATATATTTGGACCCGAATCTAGACCCACCTAATAAGTCTTTAGACCCAAACCCATTGAGTCTAAAAAAATTAGACCAGAATCCTTGTAAATGAGTTTGTGCATATGGATCTGGCTCGGGTTCAAAACCTATTGCCATCCGTATTAGTGCCAACACTTACACGCTAAAGAAAAGAAAAGAAAAGAAGGGGTGCGGAAGTCCTGTAAAAGCCCCTGCGCTGCGATTCCCAGTAGCAGGCGTTGCGGTATAGCCGTATAGGTATCTGTCGTGGCGCCGTAGTCAGCTCAATATTTAAGTGTCAAGATATATGGAGGTGGGCGGAGTAGACTCTGATGGGCGCGAATTCAAAAATGCCGCCGAGATGTGGAAGGAGCAAGTAGGTGAAGAAGGAGACCTCACAAGATCATTGATTGGTATCGCAATGGCGTTAGTTATTGGCAAGTCAGTGTCCTTTTACTATTTCCCTACCAGTCAATATCATTTCTCTTTTCCTATTTTTGTTTTTTCTTCTATTTGTAGTTTTTGTTCATTACTTCAATGTGTGGAAGGAAGTGGATGCATCAGTAGATGGTGTACTGGGAGGATATGGCCGTGTAAATGATGCAGATATTAAGTGCAGTGAAGCTTTTCTCAAATCCCTTTTAGCTAATCTTTGCTTGATGATGCCAGAAATCGTCGTCTTATTGCTCTTGGTATGCTTTTAATTTAGCTTTACTTATAGTGATTTTACAAAGTTTCATGATATTCCATTGCTTCTGGCATTTAAGTATTGAAGCTGGCTTTGAAATCATTGGGGTTGGGAATGAAATGTTCAAATTATTTCTTATTTACTATTGTCATCCTTGTAGTATACAACTATGTAATTTATTCTTAAGCAATGTCTCTTTTGGGCAAGATCTTGTAAAATTTTGATGTATATAGGGATGAACTAGGGTTGAATGGGAGAGGTACGAAAGTGAAGTATTTTTGTATCAATTGCATCGTCTATCTGCCACCCAAATATGAGAGCTGAAAACTAGTTACAACGGAAGTAATGTTGTTATCCGTAGGGGTGTAAATTGGATGGACGGGAAGTCCAAAGTTTTTTTGTTTAAACTTACGTTCAACCTCGTTCAAACCTTTTTCTTAGACGAAAAATCTATCCCATCTCCGCCTCATAGTTTTCTTTAGTTTCTTCTTGAGTGGAACACTTTTCTAAAAAGAAAATGTCATAATAAGTGCAAACCAAGCTCAAAATGAAAAACAATTAACTTTAAAAGTACATTTTGTCCAAAATGTAGAAACCTTCACTATTCAAACTTAATCAACACAACCCAGCCTCTCTCCTCAGCCCATATCCCAAGGCTAGTGTTGTCGGCAGTGCTGTAGCCTTAGTTTAAAAAAGCGCGCCTAGGCGGCAGGCGAGGCGCCGGTGGTGGCGCTTTTCAACCCTCAGGCGAGGCGATTTACCCGGGCGCAGTGAGGTCCGCGCCTTAGTCCGCTTTGGACGAGGCGCTAGGCAAGCCGCCTTGGTCGCTTTTAGGGTAAAAGCATAAGAAGAGAGTAGAAGACTAAAAAGGATCAAAAATTCTTCAAATTAAACTTACCAAAGCTTTTAAAATCAACAATCGACCAATAACCCTCTAATAATTGCTTTAATTGCATCAATTTCATGTCGGGACTGAAACCCTAATTTGGACTAAAACCCTGATTTACGAATTGGGGAACAAGTCGAATGACTCTCGTCACCGGCCGTCGAGATACAACAGACTATTACGGTGGTCCATGTCCGGCGATATAAGAATTGGGGATGTCGCCGGTGCTCTTTATCTCTTTTCTCCTCCTTTTGAAATGTCGGTCTGTGAGCCCAGTTTGTGCTGCTTATTTGCTTTTTGATTTTTTCTTTATTTTTTTTACACATTTCTTTTAAAATTTTTTGGGTTACTAACCTTTTCACTTCTCCGATGTCTTTTCGGTCTTCACTCTCTTTTCTTCATGTGACTCTTACCTCTCTTTTTCTTTTTAAAATTTTCAATGTGCTTTTTACCTCTCAGTAGTCATTGGTCATGGTCAGTAGTAGAAGTATAAGCTCAATAAATCTTTTTTTTTGTTAAAAAATATATGGGCTTTTCTAAAGAAAACAGTACCACAAAGGAAAAAATGCCTCGTCTACAAGAGGCGCGTGCCTTCGCCTTGTGTCTTGCACCTAGGCTCCACAGATGCGCCTCGGTGCACCTCGCGCCTTTTAAAACTAAGGCTATAGCGGTGTTGTTAACTTTGGTAGCGATCATGATGGTGGTATTGGTGGTGGTGGGGTTGTTGCTAAGGGTATGTATATGTTGTTAAATTGCCCTTTCTTCTCTAAAATTTAAAAGGAATCGGAGGAAATATTTTAATATTAAGAAGTAGATGGAAGGGAGTTATTAGGTACATTTTATTGGAAGAGAAGGGAAGATGAGTAACTTGGGACCATTTACTTATACTATTGGGATGTAGCGTTGTAAGAAAATCATTATGATATGCCCACCACCTCTTTTTTATTTGATACATTGTGCAATGACACAGTTTTAGGATGTGCATTTGAGTAATGGGGGTCAAATTTAAGAGTTGGTAGGAAAAAGCTTCTCATGAGGCTAAGAAAAATCACAAAGAAGTTGGAAGGAAGGAAGAGTTGTTGATTCGAAGAAAGGGCTACATGATCGAGGGAAAATTAAGAGTTGTATTCATGAGAATCGAATGACATTGACATCACTTCTAAATGGGGATAAAACCTGAGTTGGACTCCATGAAAGAGGTGGAGGCTTGGAAAACCGGTTTAAGCGTGAACCGGAATCTCTTCTAGAGGAGCGAAGGTTAATAACACGGAAACGAGGAGATGGGTGGTGGTGCATGAAGAAGTAAGACTTATCCCCTCACTGCCTTAAATATTGATGGTTGTATTCCTCATAGCCGAAAGCGGTGGCGCCTTGCTTATCAAGGGAGGCCTATTTGTCCTTTTGGTAGAGATGAAGTCAATGCTTCTTTGCCAGTTCTGAACCATGCATTATAATGGAGTGTGGTCGGAGATTTGTGGCGTTATGGCTCCATTAAAGTATTACATGAGGAGATAGAATTAAAATTAGGTTATGAAGCCAAAAAAAAACCTTAGATCATGGGGTAGATCTATCGCTCAAACTAGAAGAGAAACGACCGTCAAATTGAGATAAGGCGTGTGAGTGACATAAAGTTACAATATACGAGAGAAAGGGGTTGTGTTTTAGATGTGAGGCAAAGGGGACTCTAGCCACAAATGCAAGAGAAAAGAGGTAAGTGTTCTCTTAGCTCAAGAAGAATGGGACAAGGGGAGTTAGCTCTAAGAGGAAGTAGTTAACCTAGAGTCAACAAACACACCAATCAACAATACTCACCCTTCTCCAAGCCAGAAATTTCTTGTAATTGAGTGATGGGCATAACTAGTCCTAAACACCTAAGATGGAGGGCCATAAACTACTATCGTTGGTGGTATACCATCAACGTCTTTGAAGTGAACCTTTTCCGTAGTCACAAATTTCTCTTAATTGAGTGATGGGCATAGCTAGTCTTAAAACACTCTAGATGGAGGGTGGGAAACCACTACCGGTGATCGTAGACCAGCAACATCTTTTGAGATGTTCTTCAGTAGTGCAAGGGGAATGTAAGACGGTGAAAGAAGGTGCTTTTACTTCTTCAAGGAGAAGATTCTTCCTTCCTTTACCATTAGGCTACTCACAATTGCGAATACGGGGGAGCCATGGTAAAAAACTAAAAATCAAAATAATTAGTTCCAAGAAGGGGGGGGGATCATCACTTTATCAAGTGATCCTTCTCTTGAAAGGACAAGAATCTTATTGAAGTAATGATAAGAAAGGGGAAGATGGTTTTGTATTGGAGCTCAATCAACTAACCAACCACTCATTTAGCACTATGAGTTCCTAGTTATGCCTTTTGGGCTCACAAATGCTCGTGCCATCTTTCGGCTCTTATGGATGATGCTTTGAAATTTATTAGGGGGCGTTTGGATTGAGGGTTTTAAGAAAGGAAAGGGAAAGAAACGCCCCAATTCCCTTTGTTGTTTTTTGTTTGATCATTTTCCTTATTCCCTTTACCTTCTTTCCTTTTTACTAACCCCTAAAGTCCTCTAAGTTGATTCTCTACCCCCTCCACTTAGAAATGGGGGTAAGGGAAACCCCATTGACCACCACAATCACCTTGAACTTCACACAACCAACCGCCACCACCTTGAACCCTAGCCATCGCTGACCAGCCTTTCGACGGAGACCACCACGGCGTCGCCGTAGACCACCATACCGCTGTCGGAATCTAGCACAAATCATCCAAGTTTCTTCCCTAAACCCCGAAAACCACCGTAAGTCCATGAAACCCAAACCACCATGGAAAAACTGCCTAAAACCCCATCGAAATCCCTTCAAAATCGCCCCAAACCCCCTCGAAATCCCTTAAAAACACCATATACTTCACCCGAGATCTCCACCATAACTTTGCGGCTTTGGGCGGTTTCTGCCCAGGTCTCCACCGTGTATTCGCAAGTTTTAGGCGACAACGGAAAGGGAAGGAGAGAGATGCAGGGAAGAGGCGACGACGGCAAGGAGGGTGGCGAGGAGAGACATGGTGGTGCGTGGTGCTATGGTGGTGTTAGGGTGAAAGGAAGGAGAGGGTCGGAGAAAAAAAATTACCAAACAAGTTTTACAGATAAGGGTTTGGGTTTTCTTTCTCTAACTACTTCTTGATTTTTTTCCATTTCCCCTATGCGAACCAAACGCCCCCTTAGTGGTGTTCTTTGATGGCATCCTAATATATTGTTTATACTAGCAACATCTAGCTTCTAATGGCCTATCTGTCAGTAAGAAAAAATTCATATAAATTTGGGCAAAACAAGGTGGGCTACCAATGATTTTGGGCAGATCAAGGATAAGCTATAAATGAGAGTAAATCACTAGCTAGCTTGCTGAATGGCCAATCTGAGGGAACTTAGGGTTTTTGGTTTAACCGCTACTAGAGAGGATGCTTGTAAAAAGGTTATGCTTAGTGTCACATGGTCGTAGATCGCTATTTGGGAACGGAATTCGCTACATAGAGCTTTGATTTTAGGCTAATTGGCGAATTGTAAACTAGCATGCTATCCATTGCATCTGTTTTAGCTCCAAAAACATGATGTTTATGTCTAAGGTTTCCACATGTTATCGGTTTAGGATATGATTTCTACAAAGTCATAGAAGTGTTATACTACGTCGAGTGCCAAAACCTATGTTACTCAGACACGGATCAAGTGTCTACTCGGATACGAGTGTCGAAGTATCCGACTTGGCCATTTTGTAGAAAAAATCAAAGTTTCTAGTTAAAAATGAAGTATCCAAGTAGAGTGTCGTGTCGGACACGACACGATACGACACTCAATTTTTAGGCTAAATGGGGGTGTCAAGTAACAGAGGCCAAAACAAAGGCTATAAAATGCTAAGGAGCCAACTAAAAAGCTAACAAAAATCAGGAACAAGAGGACAAACTTGTATCCCTTAATGAGAGAAATTAAGAATGCAAATGTTCACATTCAAGAGAGTTGCCTAGTAATGTCTTGTAATAGATGGGAGGGGCAATCTGCGAAGTTCAATGAAATTGTAGTAGCTTATAGAAGTTAGGAAGTTGGCTATAAATAAGAGTAGATTATAGAGAATGTTGAAATTGGATGAGTTTGTAGAATCCCTATGTGTTCTTTGGGAGAGAGCAAGCCTCTCGAATGGTTATATTATCTTTATCTTTTGTTGTAATTCCCTTTTAATCAATACAAATCCCGTTTTAGTCCTTAACGGGCCACTCTTTGCATTTGTCTGTGCAATTTATGGAAAATTCCTTCTCTTCACCCTTTAATTCCCTCTTCTTAAACAAAATGCCATCAGCGTGAGGAAGAGTACTTTGATTCCTTTGTATAAGAACAAAGGCGATGTACAAATCTTGTACTCCTTCGTTCTCTTTTGTTCTTCCTGTATTCTTCATAAGGAAATTCCAATATGTTGTTCCTGTTTGAATCTTTTCTTTCTTAGCATAATTTTTGGAAAAAATTATCCCTATAAAAATTTTAAAATACCATTGTTAACCCCATTAAAGTCTTGATTTGCGTCTACCAATTTTGAAAATAACACCCTTCATCCAATTAAAACATGATCTCTCTCTCTTCATTATCAGTTTATCACGGTCTCTCTCTCTATTCTCCCCCCCCCAAGCAATTTTCTCGTTTTTTTCTTTTTCTCACTTTAAGTCATTCAAATTACAAGATAAATGCTTGATTTATGGTTCAGTTTAGCCGGTTTCTCCGGTTTCTCCGTCTTCTTGTTCGTTATTTTCTAGGTTCTTCCATGAGCTTATCATGGTCGGATACAAAAGAGGATGATTTTTTTTCTCATTCAGATCTTTCGAATTTTTTGTGTTTAAAAATATCCTCGGTTTTGGTTTCTAATTTTTGTCTTGAACTTTTCAGTGTTTGCCTTGCTTTTTTTCTTTTTGCTTGATCATATTTTTTTAGAGATTGCTTGAAAATATTTTTGATTTGGGTGAAGAATCTTCATCATGGACATAAGCGTAAACGATGTAGAGGAGAATGAAAAATACCGGAGAAGTTATAGTTGAATTGAATAAGGTAAGGAATCAATGGAGGAGATGGGTTTTGGCTTCCAATTCGTGTGGTGTGGCCTCATTGGCTTTATTTTAAACAAATTCATCAAATGTAAGGCAATAATCTGTGTAAGATGGGTGAAGAGGAAATAATCGCTTTTAAAAAATATTTTCTCTTTCCTTTAAAGATAGAATCTTAACCACATTTAATATTGCGTTGGTTCCTCCCCCGATTCTAAATAAGAACAACAAAAGGGAACGTATGAGAGTACCAACTATCGAGAAATCAAGCTAATGAGTCATACGATGAAACTGTGGAATGAGGGAGTGAGCAAAGACTTACGAAACATGTGAAAATATCGAAGAACTAATTTGGATTTATGCGGCCATCCACCTTATGAGTCAGACTATGGAACATTACCGGGATAGGAAGAAGGATATGCATATGGTTTTCATTGACTTGGAGAAGGCATATGTTAGAGTACCATGAGAAATTCTTTGGTGTTGGCAAAAAAAGATGTTTTACATAAATATATAAATATCATCAAGGACATGTATGACATGGTCACTACGACTGTGCGGACTACAGTGGGGAAGACAAAAGAGTTCGCGTTACGATCGGAGTGCATCAAGGATGTGCACTTAATCCCTTTCTCTTTGCTCTAGTCATGGACTATAGCGGGGAAGACAAAAGAGTTCCCAATTATGATTGGAGTTGCATCTATTGAAGAAAAGATGAGGAAAAAACGCTTAAGATGGTTCGGTTATGTGAAGTGCCGGTTAGAAGATTTGAGGAGTGGAAGAGTAATTAAATTATAAGGGGTGTGGGAAGACCTAAGATGACTTAGATGAAGGTAATTGAAAGTGATATGAGTCTAATTAGGATCGATGAGAGCTTGGCGTTGGATAGAGGGATAATATTCACGTCGAGGAATGGTGCAATTATCTTATTTATTTGTTTTTAAAACTATTTGTTTAAAACTTCCTACAAAAACAAAAAAGTTTTGAGAAACTATTTTTTTTTTTTTAGAACTTTTTGTCACGCTTGTCGACGGTTTGATGACGATTCATATTACGCGACCCCAAATCATTTTGGAAATAAGGCTTAGTTGTTGTTGTTGTTGTTGTTGTTGTTGTTGTTGTTGTTGTTTTTGTTGTTGTTACTCCACTATTCCTGTAACAAACTTTGCACGACTATGGAGCTACTTCCAATTGATTCCACTTCACTCACATATCTCAATGCTAACCAACTATCCAACTATTGTGTGTGAGCTTACTTGGCTGACAGTTTTAAATTTGAATGGTGGCCGGTGCTGATGCATTGCAGAAAGTAGTGCTAATCTTTGTTAACACGGATTAAATGTCTACTCGGATACGAGTGTCGAAGTGTCGGACTCCGCCATTTGGTAGAGAAAATTCAAGTTTTTTTTGTTGAAAATGAAGTATCCAAGTCTTTTGTCGTGGATATGATATGATAACGACACACAATTTTTGAGATAAATGAGGGTGTTGAAGCAACTTAGGTGCTAATTTTATTTTATTTTTTTCAGATTGGAAACTAAGAATATCAAATCGGCTCTTGTAAAATGGTGTTTTGCTATTTTTCTTAATATGGATTTGGTTGGTTGGAGTCTGTAATGTTTGAATCGGAAAAATGTTGTTTTAGAATGTTATACTAAAATAAGAGGCAATTGGATTGGCTTTTGGATTACTGGTCTTTACAAATAAATTAATATCTTTCTTACATTTTATATATGCGCATCAATTTCAACCTGGAAAAACATGCTAAGACTGTTGGTTTTTATAAGTGATGATCCTTGCTGCAGATTGTGGCTCAGGCATTGGTAGAGTGACCAAAAATCTCCTTCTAAGATACTTTAACGAGGTAAAGTTTGCTTTTCCTACTTGGGTGATGCGTTTCGTTCTACATTCTTCTGTTCCTAAGGGTTGGATAGTTCTTGAGAGATCTAAAGAGCTCGTATATTTCCTCCCTATCAGAACACCTTATCCTTCGTTCCAGAAATGAAACAGTGATGGATATAAGGCTAGTGTCTGATGGTCTTGGGTTTAAACTGAACTCATTAATTATGTCCATCAGCCCTCCTCGGTCAAACTTATTGTTAATATTTTAATTTGGGTTTATCATAGAATGATTTTCTTCTTTTTGCTTTTGGTGGTAAGAATAGATCTTTGCAAATTACTTGTGTGCACTCTGAATGTTTCTTCATTATTGGGTACTATTCTCATTGTGTCTTTTGTGGTGGGATGGAGAGTAAATATTGTTAAATATTAGGTATATTACATCTTATTATTTTTTGTGAAATCCTCAGATGAATTTTCCATTGCCAGTAACGCTAGACTTGTAAGCCTTCCAAAATACTGTGAAGAATAACTAATGTAAACCGGTGGACTTGATGAATAGAAAAGCTTAGAAAACTGTGTGAAAACAATTAAGTATGCTTTGCATAATTGTTGAGCTATAATTCATACTTCCTTATATTGCAATCACCAATATGGTTGTAACACATCTTAGTATGCTCCATGCCTTAAACCATGATCGATTTTATATGGCTTCTTACCGGTGCTACATGAAGCTATTAGGTATTGGTATAGTATTCTGTATTCAGGTTACTTATCCCATTAATTGGTTAAGTTGCTCTATATTTGTTGATTAAGTCCAGGTTGATCTTCTTGAGCCAGTGCCTCATTTCCTGGAGGCAGCACGGCAGACTTTGGTCCCTGAAGGTGTAACTGCCTTGGATGATCACAGAGCAACCAATTTTTATTGTGTCCCCCTCCAGGTACTTCTGGCTTGCCAAATTTCTTGTATTTTGGAATGACTTCTTTGAATTTTGAGGTGTGAATCCGTTACATAACCATTCCCGAATTTGTGTTAGAAGTTTAGGATTTATTTGTCAAAAATAACTTGGTCAAAGCTTCTGGTTTTCATTAGAATAAAACAGGTTGGAGTGCAGGCCTGAGATCTAGTGATGGTTGCACTTGCAGAGCCTGTGCACTTGCTCTTTTGATATATAATTATTTGTTGGGGGGGGGGGGGGTGGATATACTAGTTTAACTTGTTTGTGGTTCACAGTGTGTTATGAGCACTGTCTTTATTCTCTTTGCTGTCTCTTACTACATAGTAACCTAAAATGCATGGCTAAACTTGCCTAGCTGGTACTATGGCTTATTCATTGTAGAGTTTTCTTTGTACTACTAGTAAAACATGTGGATGCACCTTGCTATTGACAGAAGAAGGTTGTTCTAGTCTATCTTGAGACGTAATGTAAGAAGTATCTTTTGGTTGTATTGACACAACATGAATCTGTTATGTTTCAGGAGTTTACGCCAGATCCTGAAAGATATGATGTCATATGGATACAATGGTGCATTGGGCATCTTACTGATGATGACTTTGTATCTTTCTTTAACAAAGCCAAGGTGAGTTATGCATTGTCAATCATCTGGATTTTGACTAAAGATTCTTATAATTATAGCCACAAAGAATAAAGAAGGAGGAGAAAAGATCAAAAAGCAAATTGAATAAGTTGTTTTAGTTGCTGATGAATTTTCTTTTAGGTATTGGACTTAAATAAGTTTGGTAATGTTGAACTCCTTTTAGCCATGGCTCCCACCGTGGGATTATGGAATGATAACTGTGTTTGTTTACTAAGGAGTGGATCTATTAGGTCTTAAAATTTTAAGTCGTTAGGATATAAGGAGTTTTAAGCAGGGTCACATAAAATCGTACATCGTAGAGATCAAAATCGAAGGTCGAAATCAAAAATCGTACCTTAGGCATGGATCGGGACGATCTTGGATTTGTATGATAAAGAAAAACGAAAATCAAAAATCGAAAATCGAAAATCATTCGAATTCGAATACCTAAGGGTCATCTAAATAATTATTATTTTATAGAATTTTTAGATTTTTTCATTTAATTATTTTTTAAAAATAAGAATAGTGGTGGGTAATGTAAAGATTCTTGCTAAAAATTAAAAAGAAGAAAGATTAAAGAAAAGGTTTAATAAAAGTTAGCATAGGGAAATAGGAAACTCATTAAAAGGCTCAAACAACTTACAAGGCCCACTTTATAAAAAGTCAAAAATTGTTTTAAAAGAGTTGTCTCCAATGTAATACCCCTCCTACTGCCTAGACGGTAGACACTGAGTTACTCAGTTGCTCTTCCTTTATTTAGATGGCTACCAAGTTCTTCTTCTTCCTCTGAACTTATAGAACAAAAAAGACTCGAACACCATAGCCGGAGAAGATGGCCGGACGTTTACTCACGCATGAATAGCAAATCAAGTAAGTCGCCTTCATCCCATCACAAGCAGTATAAAGAGCCCTGGTCTAGGGTAAGATTTATTTAACATCTGCCCTTCCTCCCTTCTAAAACACAGATCGATAATGTCACCTTATAGTCCGAAATCGATCTACGATTTAGGTCGATCGGCCTAGATCGAAAATCGAAGGGGGGGGGTTCATCGATTTATGCTTCCCTGGTTTTAAGGGGAGCTAAAGAGTTAGATAAGTCCAAGAAACAAGCAGATAAAATAGTAAGTTGCTGCATTCCCAGCTAATAATTTGAGAACCAAATTAAGCGTTAAAACCATGCTGTTATAAGTATTATACAAACTGAGATTAGGCTTCTTAAACTAGGAACCGAATCATTTGCCACAAAAAAAAAAAACGAGGAAACTATCACATAGCTATAGCACTTTGCATGCTTGGGAATACTATCATCTTTTCTCATTAAAACTTCATTCGACGATTAGACTAGTACACTATTGTGTCGCGAAGGACAACCGCGTAGTGCAAGAATGTAAAGGCACATGTGGTGCTTGCTCGGAGATCCTAACTTCGAGCTCCGGTAAGAGGCCAAGAAATGGTTTGCGAAGTCGTCCAACTATATTGGGAGACTCAAGAGAACAAGTTGGAGAGATGACTCCTGAAAGTAAGGGTCGCCCTTTCCCCCAAAACAAGATAATCCAAAGCCGACACATCCTTGACAAATATTATGACATTGAGCTTCATGTTATGTCGAGGCCAACATCGATGGTGGGTGTACAAGAACGGAGCTCGACAAGATACAATTTAGCTTAGAGTAGGTAGAGACTGATAATGATGATGAGCCATCTAGACTGATGGGGTCCATGCATAAAATGGGTGCCGCAACCCTAAGAAAAAATTGCATAGGAAGAAGTCCGATAACTCTCGCCAATGCATTGCAAGCTATGCGATTCTTGCGAGTGATGGAGCCATGGTGCAAAAATACGGCCGTATCGGAACGGTTCGCCCGAGTTGGAACGGTTTTTAACTTTGGCGAACCGAATTCGAACTGTTCAACAAGGTGGATTTAAAGCCGTTTCAGCCGTATCACCCGTGACAACAAGGATTCGCAAACGTCACTTTGCAAGTCTTTTTTAGAGATTCTTTTATCTTTACTTATATGGTAGCACTGATCTACCTCTAATAGTGATTCGAAGACAAGAGAAAAGAAAGAGAAGAGGCATCACCGCAATAGTGAACCTTATATAACTTCACTAAGATCTAAGATTAATTGAAATAAAGACCCAAAAAAAAGTCTAAAAACTATATTCCTCTCGCGACAACCGCAACGCGATGTGCGACCAACGTATCCGTTCTATTATCCTGTAATCGCGACCGTTCCCGTTTCCGAAACCTAAACCATATTTTCGAACCATGGATGGAGCTTTGAAGAGACTCCCTCGCATGATTCGAAAATACGGAACAGTTTCGAATACGGGAACGGTTCGGATTTTGGGGTAATGGATGGATACGTTGATCGCGGAACGGGATACGGTTGTCGTGGAACAAATTAGGTTATGTTGTTTATTTTTGATAAAAAACTGCTTTTAAGGAATTAAATTTCCATTAAAGGAGTTAATAAAAAGCCTTTAACAAGTGAAGATGATAGCTTGAGTAAAATAAACATAAAAGGTATTTTGGTTAAACGGTAATTTTGGTCTTTTAAAAAAAGAAAACTAGTGGGGCAGTGGGTCTGCTCTAGTGGCCTAGTGGGTCACAGGGTTAACAAGAGAGAGAAAAGGTGCGAAAGAGAGAGAAAAGGTGAGAAAAAGAGATTACATTACTTATTTCCTGCAATTCCAAAGACGATGAAGATCGAAGGAAGCCAAAAGGTAGATGGAAAATTGCAGAGATGAAGACAAGATACAAGCCCGATTATCAACAGAAGCCACTTGTCGTCATCTTCTGTCACCTCCGGCAAGTGACGCAACTAACAAGGGTTGCTCGATTTTGATAGATTACTGTTTAGGTATGTAAAAATCTAAAGAAAGTTTATTTTTTTACTCTAGATCTCGAATCTACTCTCTTCTTCTCCGCTTTGTCATGCCGATGCAGCCAAAAAAACGGCCGAACCGTGTTGTCACGGCTGAATACGGCCGATACGGCCAAAAAAACGGAGTTTTGGAATCCAGCGTACTGAACCGTTTAAGGTTCGGCAAAGTTGAAAAAGGTTACAGAACGGCCGAACCGTTCCATCTCGGCCGTTTTTTTGCACCGTGCTCCCTCGCCACATAAACGAGGGTTAGAAGCAACACATAAGAGACAACTCCTCAAGGTGATGAGCTAATATAGAAAGAAACATGTGAACCCTTAAACGAGATGATGCACAAGCGAGTAGATGGACTCTAAAGAATCATCACCTTAAGTTGCATGCCCCTCACCATAAACTAAGGAAACAACACTTTATAAACCTTTTGAGAAAGCTCGCTTAGCATCGACATCGACACAAGCACAAACAAGAAGACTCCTACCATCGCTCTTGATCAGCGGCGCATCAACGGCGAATTAGAGACAATCAAGTTCAATATATGTGCGTTTTCTTTTTTATTTTGTAATTCTTGTAAGTGCACGAGGTCGTCGACATCTTAAGTGGGGGAGAATGTTAGAATCCAAACCGCTTTTACTTGTATTTTCCTTAGTCTTTACTCTATGCTTTAGATATATTTTAGAGGCTTTAGCTTGCATTATTGAGTTCCTATAAATCCACTCGGAATTTTGACTATCTCATAATTAATCCACTATAGGGGTGATGGTGAATGAATGAAAGTGGAGCATGTTATAAGTTGTTGCCTTGCTTTATAATATTGTGTGTTGTCTTTTGGCCAGCCTAAAGCAAAATTGCGCCACCGTATATTTTTAATCTCTTACCTAAACTCAAAGTAGGTACTTCTTGTTGTCACCCCCGCTCGACCCTCTTCTCGTGCTCTGTCTCTAATAGGCAAAAGTACCTTTTTAGATACCGAGTGATCGTGCTTGCACGAACTTGTAAGTCCTGTTTCCACAAGAAGGCTAGCGCACTTAGCGACAAAAGGCAAAGGGTCAAAACAACACTCAAGGATAAGCAGAAGGTTTGCTGAAAGAATTGTTACCAATTTCGTATCGTTAATTGTAAGAAATTATTTGTCATTGTTCTTGTATACTCTCTTGCCTGTGCATGTGGTAGTGTGCATGTGGTAGTGTGCATGTGGTAGTTCCCCATTTGTTTGGTTTGTTTGTTTGGGCTGAACTGTTGAAGTAACCTGTGTAGAATGGGAGACCAAGAATAGGAGACCAAGCTCTCCTCCCCAATATAAAAGCCAATTTAGACCAATTAAGACTAGTCTTTCTCCTTCCATGACTAAGTAAGACTCCCCATTGCATACTCTTAAGATTTAAAAGTTCGAAGTTTGAAATTTACCATGTTTATAAATCATGTTATGTGTAACCTCATCCACTTAGTTGTTGGTTTATCCATTAATGTACAATGAAATTTGATACAAGTATGTGGGCGTAGTATTATTAATGCTTATCATTTGTAAAATTTAACAAGTCTAATAGAACTATCACGCGGAAGATATGAAAAGATTTTAGTTATATTCTATACGATTTGGGCCATTCATTTTAATGCATAAAGATCCACTTACTAACACTACATTAAAAGAATTGAAAAGATATGCATGACATGGACCACAAATTTACAATACAAGTAAGAACTAGTTTGTCCTGTGGTTAATTATAGGGAAATTCTCATTCTATTTGCTGGTCCAATGTTTATTATTTATATCTAGTGTCATTATAAACTTAAATCAAGCCAACCTATCACTATTGACAAACTTTCTAACTTTAATTAGCTAATTACTATTTTACCCAACCTTTGCACATTCCTAAAGTCATAAATAAGTCCTCATCTTCCTCCCCGTCCATCATTGTACTTTGCTTCTGATGCTATTTGATCATTTTACTCCTCCATCTTTGTGTGGCCTAATCCTCCTAAAACCAAGCATCAAAACCTCAGGTTGCATCTCTATCTTTTGTGTGGCCTAATTCCTTACACCCTAGCTATTTGATGTCAATTTCGAATTTTCTACCCGAAAATCCATACCTAGGGTAGTTGACCTTGCGATTAATAACTAAGTCTTAATGGCAATATGGGACTTTTGATATTGGTAGTAGGATAAGGGTAGATGAAGATGGGGCGAATTTGGGGCTTCTTTAAATGGGTCAGTGTAACATTTCTATAAATGGATCAGTTCTTTAGGCCGTTTTCCGGTCATCCGGTGCCATATATGCATAGCCATACCCTAAGGTATAGGTGAAAAGCTTCATCATACTGACAATGGTGGGAAGAGGAGTGATATGAGTATACTGGCAAAGTTAGAAAATCATACAACTTGGTCGAATCAAAGTGACACTACCGCATTTTGATACCATGATTTTTTAAGTAATTTGTTGGCTCATTTGAGTTAGTACTTGCAATTTGATGTGCAACCATCTACTCTTCCATTCAGAATGAATTTTACGTTTAAATTAGACATGTTTTCTTGGAAAGAGATACAAAGAGAAGGGGATACTTTGCTTTTTGGATGAAGAGAGAGATAGGGAGGACGCTTGTGTTTGAAAAGGTGTTTGGCGTACTGACGTATGTTTTGAAACAGTCCGTTGCATGTTAATTGAAACAGAGTGAGTATATCTTTAGTTAACGTGGGAAATCTCTTTAAGTTTGAGGTGTTTGACTATTTCCATCTATTAAATAACTGATACTTTCTTGTGTGCTTGAAAAATATGGAAATTATGATTGTAGTTCTGATTTTCCAATTTCTTCAAATCAATGTTAGGCTGGTCTCAAACCAGGGGGATTTTTCGTCCTTAAGGAGAATACTGCAAGAACTGGTAAGGGCTATCTTGGTAACATTTTTATGCTTTTGATTTTGAGAAATATGTTTATATTACTGTCCATTTCCTCATAAGCTTGCTAACGACATCTCTTCTCTTATAGTCTTTTTTTGCTTTGAATTATCCCCATAATATGCTCCCGATATCTCTAATTACCTGTTTCCGATACGATGCATCAAAATGTAAATTAAATCTTCCTTCTTGTTGTCTTTCTTAGTCTTTTTTTATGTGCTTTTGAAATATCCATTTCGCTAGTAAAACTTCTAATCAAATTCATGATGTAAAATGTGCTCTGGATTTGGATTCGTAATATGAGAGTGCTAAAGTGGTTTAACAGAAGGGAAAATCACCAGAGGAGGTAGATATAGAAGCATTAATGGCGTTTCATTTCCACCAAGAAAAGCACACAAGGGTGGGGTAATTTCTTCCTTGTTGTCGGAATCTGTTTCCTCCCATTAATGGCGTTCATTTCCACCAAAAATCGTCCCCCCTCTTTCATTATGGTCCGTAACATGGCTTTAAGAAAGATTAATCACCTCCCCAAAGAAGAGTCATCATTCAAACCGATCATCTCATCGAAACCTAAAATTTGAGCGGGTTTTCATTTGATGGTTGTTGTCCCCAATTTCTCCAATGAGATGATGGCAGAGTTTCCCAATGATAAAGGCGAGAAGTCTTGTATAATAGATATTCTGCAGAAGTAGGACCCCCCTTATACTCTCCTTCACGCATTGCCTAGGGTCATACCAAACTTGTTTGTTCAAGTTTTAACTCTGTATGTGTCTATATAGCACATAGTGGTACATATGAAGTTATGCATGTCCTCGAGATACACCATCTCCAATTCACCACCACTTCGTGGCCGTAAGATGTTTCCCCTTAGTTTCGTACATAAAGGAGCTTACCAATTTTTTATTTTAATTCCAAATACCCATTCCCTCCCTATTCTCTTTCCTATTCTTCTGTCATCTATGTCTTGTTCCAGGGCAAATGCAAATTTGAGTTGTCTTGGTGTTGTATCTATAAGGTTCTCAGGTCTAGAAAATGAGCACCAGCACAATACAAGAAATTTAGGGCCCGTTTGGTTCACAAAAGTGGAATGGAATGGTATGGAGATACATACCGGGTAGTATGGATTGAGATCCCCATACCATTCACAAGTTGTTTGTTTCAAACCTGAAATGGATTTGATATCCATTCAAGCTGTTTGTTTCACATTTGGAATGGATTACATGTTTAATTCTGAAAAACATTTTACTTATATAATAATATAAACAACAACATAGAAGATACAAAGAAGGAGACAATGAAATTTTTTAATAAGATATCCTAGAAAAAAAACAATACAACTCATGGAAAATGAAAACTAAGTATCACTATAAACAACACAAAAAATAAAATAATAAAAAAAAACAAAATCTACAAATCACATTCAAGAAAAGGGTCAAAGCCCTGCTATTATGCTAATGAACAAGAATGAAGTAGAACGAACTGTCTAGAAAAGTTTGAAGATAAAAACGAAAATTAAAAACAAGAAAAAAATGGAGAATTGAAACCCATTTAACAAGTAACTGACTTTGCAGGCCGTCGGTGATACTGTGGTGGTCGAATTTCGCCGGAGAAGATGAAGGTCGTCAGATTTCGACCGGAGAAGATGAAGGTCAGTGGTTGGATTTCGACGGAGAAGATGAAGGTCAGTGGTTGGATTTCGACGGAGAAGATGAAGGTCGGAGTCAGTGGGTGTAGTCACCAAGTATGAACAAAGGCCATATGCTATTAGGGTTTGATTCTTCGGTGGAATGGAGTTAGAAACTTTAGGGGGCAGGGGAGATTGAGATTCTAGGGGGATGGGGTGGAGATAGAACCCATTGGTTATGAGATTCTACCCTAAAAGAGCTCAACCAAACATTGGAATGGATGTCATTCCATTCCATACTATTAAAAATAACCCAACCAAACACCCCCTTAGAGTTTTTTGTGTCAATATGGCGCAACTGGAGTTCTTGTCGGCAATGTCCACACGACTCTCACTCAAAGGCATTTTAGGGCACATTTAGGTGAGGCATATAAACTTATATATATAGGAGTAGGATATGAAGTAAAGATAATAACACTCATATATATAGGTGCCTCAAGGAAGAAGAGTCACTCACTTGGAGAGAATCCAAAGCACACCCATGTTTACTCTCCCCATTGATGATCATAAAAAACCACAATTAATTGAGGAGATAAACTATAATAAATCTACCCCCAGTCTACCTGCCTAACTTGATGTTTCTTTTTTTGCTTCTTTATTCCAGCATTAGCTACATGCATGTTTCGAGTAATTATTCTTTCATCAAATATATAAACATGTTAGAAAAAAACTATCACTTGAACTAGAAATTTCAAATTTGAGGAAAATAATCCATAGGGCTAATTATTTCACATATCATTTGCACCACTATAGCCATGATATATCCCATTCATCGTTACATGTTGCTTTCGCCACGTTGATTTCGCAACCCACTACTTGTTCTCTTGACTCACGCGTGTGCACACACGCATACCGTTTTGGTGGCTTCACATATCCATTTTTCTTTTGTAAGTGAATATTTTCTTGTATTTTTTAGGATTCGTGTTAGACAAGGAAGATTGCAGCATAACAAGGTCAGACCTATACTATAAGGAGCTTTTCCAAAGGTGTGGGCTGCATCTCTACAGAGCTAAGGTATTATTCAGCTAACCTCAATTCTTAACAAAGTAAATTGCTCCATGAGAATTGCAAGCTGAAATATAAAGAACTAAGGAGATTTCATCCAAAAAGTTTAAACCCACTCCTGATTACTTTAACTGGACGCCTACCCTACTCTTCTGTTCCCCATCAAATAAACTCTCCTCTTCCTTCTCTTTCAATTGATGATCACAATTAAGGAACACACTATTTTAGTAGCTTGTCTATGGAGATAATGGCCTTTAGTTTTTGCCATTACTTTGTGATTGGTTCTTTACAATCTATGTATTACCATCGAGTATCGTTGCAATGGGGACCAATTCATTAATTGTCCAAGTTTACTTAATAAATTGGCTCACATACTAGCTACATTCATACGCTTACTAGGAAAACGTTAGATTTTCACATTGCTTGGAGTTCATGTCCCATGAAATTGCTAATATGCCCATGTAAGCCCAAGAACCTTGAAGTAAACGATTAGAGATTAGTGTTGTACGATCTTCTTCTAATCTCGTTTTTCTAGTCTTTCAACACGATTTATAGTAGGCCATAAGTTGGCATTACATAGTAACTTCTCTCTCTGAGTCAGAAAATAAGTATACTTGTATTTAGGACTCACACGCACTACACAACTGTTAAGGAGTTTCACAAGAATTGGAATGTGTTGAATATATAGAGTGCGAGAAACTTAAAAATATATTACCTTGCATTCTCATGGGTTATGGTGTGGATCAATGTTTTATCAAATGTCTCCTATGTTTGCCTACATGGGAATGCAAATGACTACCTTTGGTTGACAAGAGCTAAAATCAGAAAATTTTAAATCATACTTTTGAAAAATTAATATGGGAAATTATGGGAAAATATATTATATGAAGTTCATTTTATTTAAAAGAAAATTGTCAGAAAATAAAATATCGGAAAGAATATGGAAAAGAATTTATAAATTCCTATATTCATTACTAACGTAGATAGAAATGAACTCATCAAGTTTAAGATTTTCAAATAATGTATTTTTGAAGATGGGAACAAGATGATGGGAAAATAATTGGAGATACTAATATAATATATTATATAACAATAAGGTTTTCTTTTCTTAATTAACTCGTGGAAAAATATTAAACAAAGAAAGAAAAAAATATGAAATTGAAATTGTTTTTAAGCAAAAGTGCAAAAAAGAATATGGGTAATAATAAGGGAAAGATATAATATAAATCAATTTTCTTACAACAAAGGTTAAAAAAAATTGTGGAATAATACTCATTAAATAAACGAAAAATTGATAAAAAAAATCCGATCTTTGTCCGGTCTTCACTCAATGGCCCCACCTTCTGGTAATTCAGCAATACTCTCACCTTTGGTATGCATCTGCTCATATTGGGCCGAAACCTATTAGTGACAATAATTAAATCAACTACCACCAACTAACAACCAAAACTTCACCTTCTCGCGGGACCAAGCACATGCAGGCTTACACATATGACCAAGCATCGACCATGCAACTCCATGAACACTAAAATGCACTTCTTGGTCTTGATCATTCGCTTTTATTCACTTAGTTGAAATGTAATGTAATATTGTAATTTCCCATACACATGTTTTGCCATTTTCTTATTACAATTCAAAGGGTAATAATTTGTGACCTAAGAATTGATTTATGAAGGACCATCACTTTATTCTAATTTCAAAATATCATTACATTTCTAATGTCATTCTGGTTCGAGCTTCTTTTTAGGATCAAAAAGGATTTCCTAAAGAACTCTTTGCAGTAAAGATGTATGCACTGACTACAGGAGTGCCAAACAAAAATCTGTCTAGATCGAAACTGCGTGCTAATAGACCAAGTGTCATCAAGTGATCATATTACCAAATATGAAATATGAAGAGCTTTATGCAAGTTTTGGGCGTAGTGTACTAACACAAATCTTTCCTGAATTCCCTGTATTCACACTTCACTTATGTCATTCATTGTGTGGGGTACTGGAATATTGTAAGAGTTCATGTATGCAAGATAGTGTTGTCTTTGAAGATTTGAAAGAGTTCATGTACTGGAATGTTTTCATTGTGTTTGAAGACTATTGTTATCAAGATTATATAAGCAGTATTGTAGTGCTTGAACAAGCTACAAAAAAATCATAGAAGTGGTGATAATATTAGCCATGTCAAAGCTAACGTCAGTCAGATTTAGGAGGCGTTCTCGCTGGGCATTCAGAAAACATGTCACAGTTTTGTGTCAAAACGTCTCTTATACAGCTACATGACCTACATTTAGCATTAGTTTTCCAAAGGCTAAATTGTGAAAAACCATCATTTAAATTCATTTTTTTTAGAAAAAAAAACACCATTTAAGTCTTTCTTTAAAAATAACCACCTCATGTTTACCGTTTGTAGGTTTTACCATTTTGCTATTTGTCGTTAGTTTTCCGTTAATGGGCTCACCTTCAAGACATGTGGCATGTTTCTGTTAGTCATTTGTGTGTCTCTCTGCCTCTCTATTTCTCTCTCTGTTCTTTCTCTCACCCCCTTCCTTACTCTCCTGTTTTTCATTTAACCAGTAATCACTTCCTTTTATTTTATTTTCATTCAATCAAAATTCTGCTCTTCATTAATTTGTTTGATTTCTCTTTATATTCTTTTAATCTTCACCCTCCAAACACTCTTCATCTTATTCCATGAACCAGAAAAATAAAATTCAAACTGCCCAAAAATAAAGAAAGAAAAAATAATTTTGAATTCAAAGGAACAAGCAAGAGAGAGAGAAATGGGCGAAATACAAGGCGACACGTGTGAAAGTGGATCCAAAGACAACGACAACCAGGCAAATTTGTTAAGTGGTGGTAAAACCTACAAAAATTAAACATAAGAGGTGGTTATTTTTAAAGAAAAACTTAAATGGTGAGTTTTTTATTATAAAAAAACTGAATTTAAATTGTGGTTTTTCATAATTTTTCTTTTTCCAAATAAATATTTCCTTTGTTTTATTGTCAATACTTCATTTGTCTTGTTACTCATTTATACTTTTCACACATTTTCCTTCATGTGTAAGGATACATATCTATCTTATTAGATTTATTTCGGCATATACATAATAACTATTTTCTTTAATCTTTAATTAAACAAGTTAGAGATATCAACGTTCGAAATTGTGTTGTAGGAACTTTGAAATTCTATTTATAATGAATATGAGTATAAAAGAATAAAGGACGCTATTTTGAGTTTGAATTTGCAAAAGTATGTGTATAATATAGTAATCCCTCCGTTTCTCAAAAATTGTTACACTTGTACTTTTCATGCATGTCAATGCAAAACTTTGAGCATTTATATCTCTAATTACGTATTTGTAAAAATTATAAAAACTAGATATTAATATTCTACATATCAAGAGGAATCTAACCAGAGCCCACATGACAATATTTTTTCTTATGTATGAATCGCAAACGATGGTCAAAGTGGAATATGTGAATAGTGTAAAATGTCCAAGTGATTTTTTTTGTAAGAAACGGAAGTAGTATATTAGGTAGTTCAGACTTTTAGAGGAGTAGGGGGGAAACAGAACTTAAAAGTCGTATTTGTGCACAAATTATCTTTTTCTAACTAGTTGTTGGCTCGGGCGATGCCCTAGGTTATGATCTACTATTTTATATTAATTATATTAATTTATTTTATATAGTCTTAGTGGTGGTACGTGATCGCGCGCGTTTACCAAAGATACTATTTATAAATCCAACTTTCCAATACAAATTAATGTAGTATGTAAGTAGGGTCGAACCACAAAGACTTGGGTACCAAAGTATGTTCACAAGAGATTGCAAGGTTTTCAGATTAAAAGAGTAATCTAATCTAAGAAAACAATATTAAAAATAGGGAAAGATCAATATAGAAGAATCTTGAGTTCGGTTATTTTCACTTCGATTCGAATTATCGATCATCGGTTTCTAAGTATAAACAACTACTTTTAATCACACATATATTGAGAACTAAATCTCGCTTCCCTCTAAAGAATACTTAAACTACCCAAATCTGCAGATAGAAAAACTAAACTATAGAACAACCTAATTGAATCTGCAATTATGGTTCAATTCTAAAGCACATCAAACCATAGGAATTCTATAAGCCAAACAACAACTGCTAGCACAAATATATTCAATTTGGAGATTAAGATTTCACTAGGGAATAACAAGAACAATCGGATTCTATATTAAACGAAGAACGAAGAACAAAAGAATCGGCAATCGTTTTAAGTTCTAGCAATAGATCAATTGAAAAGAAAGACTAGTTGTACTTCATAGCAATCAAACAATCATATGATCAAAATAAAACTATAATTAAGAGAGTGAAAATAATAGAAACCTCACAATAATGAACCAAAGATCAAACAATCGTTCTCAAGAATTGATTTACGCTACGATCGGCATAGAATTCATCAACGAATCTTCGGTAATTAAATCTAACATGAAAGTAATAGATAGGGAGAAAGTAAGTTTCTCTCTCCAATTAGGGTTCTCAACTAAATGGAATAATGAAAGTTAAGATAATAAACCAAGAGATCGACAAATCGTCTTCCACGGCTGCTGGGTTCAATCTGCGCGAGTCGCGCGCTAGCTGTGCGTGGGGTGCGCGCTACGCCTGCTGCTGGACTGTTGGAGAGTGCTGGCTGCACGAGGTGCGCCTGTTGGTACCTGCGCACGATCACTGACTGTGAATGCTGCTTGCTGCTGGGTATGGGCTGGAGATGTGCATGGGATGCGCGCAAGGCTGCGCACACTAGTTGTGCGGGTGCTTGCATGTTTTGGCTGGCGAGGAAGGCTTACGAAGGCTAGCGGCTACTTGCTTACGAACATGCTCGCTCACAAGTTCCGAACTCTAACAACCGAAGCGACATGATAACCAACCAATGCTCGGACACGAACCATCATCGAACCATAACCATCTCTAAAGTACCGAAATCATCCAATTCTCCAAATACCACACTGAGGCTAATAATTACAAAACTCCACTTCGCAAGGCTTAAACCTCTACAAACGAGCTATGAAATACTCTAAAAACACGCCTAACGTGGTCTCATCAAATACCCCCACACTTGAACTTTACTCGACCTCGAGTAAACTCAATCATTAAGAACATGGGCTACACTTCTCCGAATCAGCACACACATGAACTACTCCCCTTATCTCTCCATCCTAGTGTACAAAACAATACTACTCTTCTTCGAATCGCTTAAGGTCAAAAACAAGGGCAAAAGACACCCCCACACTTGGACCAAAAGCTCACCTGAAACAACGTTAGAAGCATGCTCAATCACGTTCACCAAGATCACACGCCAAGAGTCATCAATAAAGTGAATTCGAGCCCCGAAAAATCTCAAAGGGCTCAAACTCACACCAAGTCCACACAAATCACGCCAACCACTCCTTATTTCTCTAAGATAGATGAGTTCTAACCTATTCGCCTTTACTTCGAACACCAAGATGCAATCCTACCCGCAACACTTCTTATATCACCATCTTCTTATGACACCAACTCCAGCAAATGATTCAAAATATCTCTCTTTTATCTCTCATTTTGCCTAAGAGCTCTTTCGAGTTTTCATCCTAGCTTCACACATTTTTTTCTTTTTCAAAATATGAACTCACCATCTCACCCGCTCTAGATATCCACTTTCTTGCATAAGTTGCTCTTTCGAGCTTTCAACCTATCCGGGCCCCCATTCTTGCCTGAGTTTCCAACTCAGCGGGTTTTTCACGTATCTTTTTTTTTTATTTTTTCATTTTTCAGTTTTTTTTTTCAAAAGCAAAGAAAAAATCAATGTGTAAATCACACAAAACACACCCAAAGTGATGGACATCTCCCCCCCACTTAATCAAGACATTATCCTCAATGTAAGAACATGTATAAGAAGGAAAAGGAAGGGGGAAAGGGATAAGCATGACACCAACTCTCACAAAGTCTTCACTCCCTCAACACCACCGCTCATTATTTATCAATGGCCCAACCCCAACAACAAATATACAAAACCAAAGCCCCACTCAACTCACAACCGAATTCCCTGAAC
Source organism: Patellifolia procumbens (assembly GCA_947645195.1). Classification (NCBI taxonomy): domain Eukaryota; kingdom Viridiplantae; phylum Streptophyta; class Magnoliopsida; order Caryophyllales; family Amaranthaceae; genus Patellifolia; species Patellifolia procumbens. The sequence continues at coordinate 25,938 of CANSGD010000779.1, forward strand.
CAACCAACAATGTAAGTTCAAACCCAACCTCAATGGAAGTAAAGGTTCGAATTTCGCACCTATAGATAAATCCAAGATGCAAATGCTCAATGTCTTTGAAATTTTGTGGAAAGGGGAATGGGAAAGGATAGGAATAGAGCATGGCTATTTGTTGTGGTGGGATAGAAAAGAAAAGGTGATGGAATTCCGGAAATGGAAGAAGTAGAAGAAGATGGAAGGTGGAAGGAAAAGAAAGAAAGAAAAGAAAAGAAAAAAGATGAAGCTCGAGTTGCCTCCCGAGTAGCGCTTAGTTTAGAGTTGTTAGCTCGATTACTTGCCTCCCGAGATTAATCGAGGTAGGACTCACCTCCATGATTGAACTCTTGTACCGGCAAATCAGAGGAAACCACACCTTGCCCAACCAACGTTAGCGAAAACAGTTTATAATCATGGGGCACATGGGGGGTTTGTTAGGACTCTTCACCTTTTTAGCCTTTTTCTTCTTAGTAGTGTCGCAAGGAGTATGTCACACCGAATCTATAGTACCAACAAAGCATGAGGGTTCAGACACCAAAGACTTCTTAGAACCAAACATCCCAAAAGACTCAACCCGACCCCCAAAATCGACACTTAACGACCCCGCACCTACATCAATCTTAGTATTGGAGGTTTTCAAAAACGACCTCCCTAAGAGAACGGGATAAGCATTAGACTCCATCTCCAATACATAGAAATCAGTAGAAAATTCCAGTTTATCAACTTTGACTAACACATCCACTACTTTACCTTTCGGGTGGATAGTGGATTCGTTAGCCAATTGCACAATGACACTAGTAGCAATAAGAGGACCAAACTTTGAAGACTCATAAAGGGAGAGGGGAATCACATTAATGGACGCTCCTAAGTCTAAAATAGCTTGGGGAATAGGGGTGTCATGGATTGTTGAAGGAATAGTAAACATGCCGGGATCATTATGCTTAGGGGGGCAAATTATGGGAGACAACACCAACAAACTTACTTGCTCGCTCTACTACATTGGGGGGGGGGGTAGGAAGACTTACCTTGAGCTCATGCACGACCTCATAAAGACCCTTGCTCTTTTCATACCTTCTACCGACCCGTAATGTTGCAGGAAAAGGTGGAGGAGACTTGGAATCAAGAGACTCCCCCTTGTTACAATGGAGCTTCGTCCACCACCATAATAGCACTCACATTCTTCTTCGGATTCAACTTATTTTGGGATGGCGATTTCCCACTATTACGAGCCTCCAACCTACTCACTGCACTCGAGACTTGGCTCATTTGACTCTTTAGATTTCTGATGCTAGCCCGAATCTCCTCTTGAAACTGTACCATGTTGCCTTGCATAGAGGTCATGTTCTTGGTCAAGGCATGTATCATATCTTCACGAGGCATAGAAGAGTCTTGGCTTGGCCCCGAACCTAGCCCCTAATTTGGAGCTTTTTGGTACTACAATGGTTATTGGTTGTTGTCACTGCTATATCTCAATCACGGGTTATCCATCCAACCCGAATTATAGGTGGTAGAATATGGGTCATACCTCCTTTGGTTGCTCTGATGGCCTTGGAAACCCATGGACTTCACCTCTTCACTCGGCCCCTCTTGCAATTGTGAGCAACAATCAATAAAATGGTGAGAAGCACAAATTCCATAAGCCTTAACATGTTGCACTTGCCCCTTCACCATAAGATCTCTCACTAAGGAAGTAAGAGCTTGCACTTGCTCTCCAAATTGGGAATCATTACCACTTGCTGCACTAACATTCTTCCTTTGGGCACCTCGTCTACCAAAGTGACTGGCCTTCAACCAACTCCTCTATCAAAGCTCGAGCTGCGTCTGGGGTTTTGTTAATGGACCCGCCACTAGCAGCATTGACCATACGGACATCCTCATCAGTGAAACCTTTGTAGAAGTATAGGATGAGGTCCTGGTCATTGTTCCCATCATTGGGACAACTTGCACACAATCTCTTGAACGCTCCCAATACTCATAAAGGGACTCATCATATTTCTGCTCGATGTTGCTTATCTCTCCGCAGTTCTCTCCTCAATCTGAGAAGATTCAATTCAAGTTCTGCATCGCACTGCAATTGATTTTGGTTAGTAGCACGTTTTCAACCAAATACGAATGAGAAAATAAAAAGAAAATAAAAACAATCTATATAAACACACTTTAGTTGTTGCCAAGTCCCCGACAACGGCGCCAAAATTTTGTGGTACGCAGTCGCACGCGTTTACCAAAGATACTATTTATAAATCCAACTTTTCAATACAAATTAATGTATTGGGTAAGTAGGATCGAACCACAGAGACTTGGGTACCAAAGTATGTTCACAAGAGATTGCAAATGGGGTTTTCAGATTAAAAGAGTAATCTAATCTAAGAAAACAATATTAAAAATAGGGAAAGATCGATAAACAAGAATCTTGAGTTCGGTTGATTTTCACTTCGATTCAGATTATCGATCATCGGTTTCTAAGTATAAACAACTACTCTTAATCACACATAAATGGAGAACTAAATCTCGCTTCCCTCTAAAGAATACTTAAACTACCCAAATCTGCAGATAGAATAACTGAACTATAGAACAACCTAATTGAATATGCAATTATGGTTCAATTGTAAAGCACATCAAACCCTAGGAAACCTATAAGCCAAACAACAACTGCTAGCACAAATATTCAATTTGGAGATTAAGATTTCACTAGAGAATAACAAGAACAATCGGATTTTATATTAAACCCTAGTTTGCTACTCATGAACGAAGAACAAAAGAATCGACAATCGTTCTAAGTTCCAGCAATAGATCAATTGAAAAGAAAGACTAGTTGTACTTCCTAGCAATCAAACAATTAATCATATAATCAAAATAGAATTCAAAACTATTATTAAGAGAGTGAAAATAATAGAAACCTCACAATAATGAACCGAAGATCAAACAATCGTTCTCAAGAATTGATTTACGCTACAATCGGCATAGAATTCATCAACAAATCTTCAATAATTAAATCTAACATAAAAGTATAGAGAGGGAGAAAGTAAGTTTCTCTCTCTAATTAGGGTTCTTAACTAAATGGAATAATGAAAGTTAAGATAATAAACTAATTAAAACTAAGTTAATAAACCAAGAGATCGACAAATTGTCGTCTGCGGTTGCTGGGTTCTTAACTCGTAAGTTTATGATGTCCATCTTCGTGAAACTTTTCCAAGGGAAGCATGTGAGGCGTCGGCAAAGTATGGAATCATTGCCACCGTGCGTGAAGGCGCCTGAAACAGCTGCGCATCAAGGTTGCGCGACAGCTACAACGAGGCCAGAGAGACACACAACTTATGTAGTGGCGTGGTGGGGTTACTGGTGGGAAGCGCGTCGGTGGTAGGAGCTTCGATGGAGGCGGGTTGGGCGGCTAGCATGTTGATGGTTGTCGGAAAATTGTAAACACCAACTAGGATCTATAGAAAACATGAGCTGAAAGTAAAGCACGGAAGAGAGAAACCTAGGCTCGTGATACCATGTACGAGCATATATTGAGAATAATGGCTAACCTGTTTAAGTTGCCCGTCACTGTTATATAGGTAGAGAATAAAAACCATCTCTTTTGACAATTATAGACGAAAAGTCTAATTAACAAATAAGCAAACCCTAATATATATAAAAAAAATCTTCTTTGTTAATTACATACTAAGAGTTTAATTAACAAATAATCAAATACCCTAATATACACCCGCTACAAGCATTGAGCTGCCCACAACCCTCTCTTTTTCTTGGGTGCTCATTTTACAGAATTTCTAGGATCGGCTACATTTATTAGATGCTGTGGAATGAGAAACCTCTTTTAAATGAAAACCAACTACTAGAAACGTAAGGTTGCGACTTAATATGTCCTCGAAATACATTCACCATTTCATTAGCAAATAATACTTGATCTAATAAAATTTGTCTATCAAACTCTAATCAAACCGTATTAGAAGCACTTGAGACGTGGATATTGTTTCATTTTGACCATTCTGAAGAGTCTAATTAAAAGCATTGTTAGCAATAACCCAATCCTAAAGTTCATGTCATGAGCTTTAAAAAGTCCAAAGATCATCCCAAATATAGCTTAGCAAAGAATGACTGGCATGCGAACTCTTAAAGCCATGCTAACATTTGAAGCCACAAGTTTTTAGAGCTTCTTAAGATGATGAACTCTAATACATCATTGTTAACAAGTAATAAAAGATGACACTAGAAAACAAATCAATAGTCAGCTTTTTCAAACTTCAGCAGATAGGAAACTGCTAAAAACGCTCTTACTGGTCAAAAAAAATCATCAAAAGGTTCGAATATCGTACACGTCACCAAGCGAGCGAGTCACTTAGGTGCACAATGGACAACATAGCTACGTTTGATAACAAAAGCAATTTAGAGATTTTATTTAGGAACACATCACAAGTATATACCTTTTAAGAACAAGTTCAAAGCAAAGATCATGCACACACCCAAAAGAAAGAAAGAAATCAAATAAGGTAGCAGACTCCAAAATTAAAGACCCCTTGCGAACATAAAGAAACTATCCATTGTCTGCATCTTTCATACAAAAAACTAGTAATCTTCTGGTGCTAAAGGTTGATGAGCATGAGGAGGCTCAGTAGGAATCACGATAAACTCGTATATGAGACCTGCAAGCGCACCTCCAATCAATGGACCAACCCAGTAAACCCAATGATTCCTCCATCTCCATCCAACTAAGGCAGGTCCGAACGCTCTTGCTGGATTCATTGATGCTCCATCAAATGGTCCGCCTACTAAGATATTTGCCCCTACGATCAATGCGATGGCTAAGGGTGCGATGGTCCCTAAGCTGCCTCTCTTTGGGTCGATAGCAGTGGCATAAACTGTATACACCAGACTGAATGTCATCACTATTTCTAGCACCACGGCATTAAGATTAGCTTCTCCATATGCCACCCCTAACCCCATTGGTCTCTGCAACATGCCAAAGCAAAAAAAGGGTCAAACAATGTAATAGGCCGTCCTCTCATTACGTAACGATTAATTGAATTTGCTTAGTGAAAAGAAAAGTACAATACAACGAAATACAAAACATCACTGGCCATAAAAAATGACGACCCTAATTGAACATTGTCACTATTAAATTCCATCCCTTCTAGGGAATGCTGGTACTAGTAATATGAACATGCAGTTTTGAAGAGGATTAGTTCCTATTACATGAATATGTTGACAACAATCGTGCCTTTGGCCCTGTTCAGTTCACCTTAAAATAATAATATTCAGTAAAATAAATTCACTTCAGTAAAAATAAGTTCATTTCAGTAAAAATAAGTTTAGTTCAGCAAAAATAAGTTCAGTTCAGCAAAAATAAGTTCAGTTCAGCAAAAATCAGTAGTGCAAAGATGAAAAAGCAACATGAATCAATAAAAATAAGTTCAGTTCAGCAAAAATAAGGTGAACTGAACGGGCCTTGTTAGCACAGATCTAAAAATAAATATGATATATAGATGTAGTATTTGTTGGAATTATAATGATGCAAAGGGTTTGTTGAGTAAAACTTCGCTTTTGCAAAAGAGGTGTTTATTCTTCTTATAAATTGCCCCTTAGAATTGGTGTTAGAAGAGCCGCATAATAATGGCATGTCAATTTGAGCTAAAGGCCAGAAACTACACTCATGTCCCCATCAGGCTGCTTTTGATCGGTTTTGTATGTATGTGGTGTTTCGGGTAAAATTAATTTTAGAGCTACAAAATCATTGTGCGAAAGTGAACATTTAGATTTATCTACTATTAAAAAAAAGTATGATCCCTTAAAATAAATTTGAAGTTCGATAAACTTCGGTTAAGGCTATAAAGCTTTAATAACCACTTATTCCTCTCTTGATTGCTACATTAGAGAAACTTAGCACTCACCATGCCATGAGTAGTGAGCCTTAACAGGAGAGCTGCAACAACTGAACCCAAGAGTTGTGCAATCCAATATAAGATGGCCCGAAGAAAAGATACTCTACCACCAACAAGCGCACCAAAAGTAACAGCTGGATTTACATGTCCTCCTGATACGTTTAAACTGGAGGCAACCGCTGCGAACAACCCAAACGCATGTGCCAAGGCTATCACTATCAAAGACGAGGCACCTGTTGGTGCTTCCACATCATACAATTTCCCTGCAGATTTAAGTCCAATCAAAAACCAAGACAAATTAACAAACTTTGTCAACGAGCCGAGATGGAAATACAAAGGAATAATACACTATATCATACACTAAAACGCTTTAAGATATAGAGAAAGGCTGAAGAGAAATTGTAAGCCTAACACTACTTGGATAAGTTTCTCAAAGTTCCAACAACTTATGATCCTACTATGATTGAGAAAAAAAAATCTTACACCTTATTGTGAGCTGCTAGTTAGCAAAATACAGTTGTAATTGGGAGGAACTTGGATACAAATGTGTTGTTCTTGTTTTCTCCTACTAAGGGCTTGGATTCAAATATGTGGTTCCCGTCTCCTAAGACGTAGGAAAAACAATAATCTCTACTATATTAAGGAAGAGGTGCGGAGCACCAAAATCAAGATTAATTTAATATTTTGATTTCTAATTAAATGGCACAACTTCCTCTTTAGGATTAAATCTTTTAAATTTCGAAAAACAAAATACAAAACAGCTAAACAAACTATAAGTATCTCCTCTTCTCCTTCCATAATAGATATTATTTTGATGCGATTTTATATGATTTCGTACACATCACGTGCATTTAACTTTAGTATACCAATAAACGAAAAAGGCCAAGCGTATTGTCTAGATTCCAAATAAAAATAGCCAATGAGAATACAAATAAAGTACTTTATTGCACGTCGTTTTACTCCCTCTATTTTAACGTTATGCATATTACGTTTTCAAGCTTCAAATTTCAAAATTTTCCACGGCTAAACATATAACTAAGACAAATTATTCCTCGAATTGCTCACCAAAGTTAAGTAACTAAACTATACACATTAAAATTATGTTCAAAACTAACCAACCATGCTTGGCCTGAACGAAAATTCATATATATATAGAGAGACAGAGTACATACAAGATTTACAGAGGTACATGTTAAGATAAAGGGGTACGCGCGTTTTCACAACAAAATTACCGGTATCCACAAAAATGACATTAATGAAAACACGTGTACCCCTTAATCTATATATATAGGCTTTGCTGAAAACTGAAAACTAGCAGTCGTGACTGGAAAAAAAAGGTACATACAAGATTTACAGAGGTACATATTGCGATTAAAGGGGTACGCATGCTTCTAACATCAAAGTCGTGTTTCAAATATCAAAATTGTCAATATTTACAAAAATACCATTAATAAAAGCACGCGTACCCCTTTATGAGTCCTATGTACCCCTTTAGCTTTCACCTATTTCTATATATAATCTGGCGAAAATTTATTTTCACCGTGCAAACTAAGTAAAAGGGCACATAGGAGGTATACAAGGGTATGCGTATTTTATTAATGATATTTTCGTAAACAGTGACAACTTTGACGTCAAACACGTGTACCACTTTAATCGTGACATGTACCACTGTAAACCTTATATGTACCCCTTTAATCGTAACTTTTTTAGAAATTTACGGTTTTCAACAAACTTGTGATTTTTAGTAGATCCAAACTATAGCACGTGGTGTAGTCCGCCACGTGTTGCTCCATATCATATGCACAAGCATGAAAGAAGGTTTGAACCCGTAACCAACTATTTCAATGTCACCTCTTACACCCCTAAGCTACAACTCTTTTAGTTGGTTATATTACAAGTACTAAAACGTTTTACATTAATAGAATACTGAAAAAGTCAATAAATTGCCTTAATTACATTATCTCATTTTATCATCCTTCCAAATTGTATACTTTTATTAGTAACGTTATGATCTTGAAAGTTCCATTTCATGAAATTGAAAAGTTCATATATTAATTATTAAGATCAATGTAGAGAATTATTTTAACACAATGAAACATAAAACAAAGTAATGATCCGGGATATTGTCCGGGCCTACAAACTAGTTTCATCTTTACATGTGGAACTATAAACATTATTTTTTGATTTGAAATTAGTCTTGCGAGCATATTAATTTTTATCTTCCAATATGAAGAAATTGTACAAGACTTAGAAAGGGTCAAAAGTAGAGGTGGTAAAAACTGTCATGACCCGCTAACTCGGCACGAATCGACCCGTTATTAGCGGGTTTGGGTCGAGGGGGTGGACTCGGTATGTGGGTTGGCATGACACTGTTTCGGATTAGGGTTGGAGGGATTCAACCCGTTTAACTAAGCGGGTTGACACGATTCCACTTATTTTTCAAGTTACATAAGTAACATTGAGATGACACGCCAACACGACCTGAACTCGACAAGGAATAAACGGATTTGGGTCAAAGTTCTTTGACACGTATACGTAAACGGGACGACATGACACGGCTTGTTTATGGAACGGGTCGGGTTAGGGTTAAAGGGGTTTAACCGTTTATATATGTAAGCAAGTTGACACGAATATGACACGGCATGTTTAACAGGTCTAGTCAAAAGTAGACATCTCAAACTTAAAAATATGTAGTCAGAATATACGAGGTAAACTATGTAGATGGTGAGAAACAATAATCTAAGTTTTATTTTTTTGATAGGAATAATCTAAGTATCTAACTACTAGTATTCAAAGAGCTTAAACCCTCTTACCTCATACTGTCCTACAATGATTCCAACAACTTCAAAAATGACCCAATTTGGCAAAAATAAGGTGATCTTACAATAAATTTATTTGTAAAATTAAGATTTAAGATCTATGTTTCATCTCGATATTAGTAAAGTTGGCAGATATTGCATGCATGAAGTAAAAAAGAGAGTAATAATAGAGGGGCATACGGAGAGCGAATTGTGAGCCTTCGCCGACAAAGACGAAGATTAAAGTAGAGATAAATTCAGCCAAAGTAGCTCGCATGGAGTCAGGGTGGGTGGCCTCTTCCGGCCTTCCGAAAGCGTATCTACGAGGCGGTGCCATGCGCAAAGACCCCTGCTCCGTCCTAAGTTTACGTGCGTTATAGGGTACGTACCACAGAGATGAAGTTAATTCTCTACCTCAAACAACGTATGTAGCACTCAATCCGCACACTTAAAACTTATAATAATTTTGATAAGCAACGAGAAATTGTTGATAGATACTGTTGTAATAGATAGATCTCAAACTCTGAAGTTTAATTTGTGCACTAGTTTTAGGGGAGAGGAAAGGGTTGTATATGCATGTATAGAGAGAGACAGGTGACGTTGTTTGATTAAAATGGACAAACATATGAATGGGTTTACGAGGACACTTGGGAGAAGGCATGCAATGATTTCGACACGTTGTGGTTTTTTTGATGACACCCTTTCGCCTCTACTTACAAGCATCAAAACTAATGCTATCTGATAAAGGTTATACATATCTTGGCTCTATTCTACATTAATATTTAGGTTCATCCCATTATCTCGATGAAAACTTTAGTTATCTTTTGAAAATAATATGAGCATCGTAATTACTATTTTAACTTATTATATCCGTTTGAAGAAATAGAACGATACTAATGGTAAATATATATAACAAAATTGATGACGGTAATGTTCTGGTATGTTAAATAACATATCAATTAAAGAAGGTAATATTTTATTATGTTAAAGGATATAAATCTAATTAAAATTTTATAGTGGTCATATTTCAAAAAACCACCATAAACCATTCATTATTTGATGGTCCCCGTGTTATTTATTTTCATTTATGATTCAACTGACCAATAAGGGGACACCTGGACCGTATCCGTATCGTCTGTATGGTATTACTTTCAACCCGAAAATTTTATATCGTAATTACATTTAGGGCGTGTACGACCAGTAGAGGTACAAGGAGAGGTTAGAGTTCTTACTAGGTTAGAGTTTTAATTTAAAATTTTAAGTGCCTGGTAAGGTAGTAGTTAAGGTAGCTTTTAGAGGTAGAGGTAGAGTTTAGGTAATGGTCGTGGAAATATAAAGAAAGTAGAGGTAGAGGTTGGAAGAAATATAATAAAGTTTTCAATAAGTTATTAAGTACATATTTATTAACTACTCCAACAACTACTTTTACCGAATACTAACATTTTACGCAATTACTTTGACAACTAACAACTTACAGCTATCCCCATAGTTATTGTTGCCGAATAGACCATTAACTGGTTATGTCCTTTAACATAATAGAATATTACCGATACTAAACATGTAACAAAATGAATGATGATGTTGTCATATTATGTTGAAGAACATAACCAATTCATCAAGAAGTTAATGTCCTATTATGTTAGAAGACATAAACCTAATAAGACTTTTTTTTTTTGAAAAGGTAAGAAAAATCAAAGGTAAAGAGCATCAGAAACCCCTCCGCACGAGAAGTACTCCTAACGCACCTGAGTTAAGGATAGGTAGAAGGATAGAATGTTCTACAATAATATCTATGATGATCCTATCATATGCAAGATGCCCTATATTGGCTACCCAATCTGCTGCACTATTTGCCTCTCTGTAGATGTGGTTGATTCCCAGTTGCCGAAGTTCTAAATGATGATGCGAATGTCCCTTGTTATGTTGTCAATTTGCCAAGAATGAGCCCAAATCTTTTTGACTACGTTGATTTTAGGAAAACTAGGGGAGACCAAGAAAGGGGGCGAGGTGTGGGATGGGAGAATTTAGGTGGGGAAGGGGGAATCCCCTGGATGGGCAAATCTTTGTAGCATCATTATCCAATGTGAGTTGAAAGCTCCATTATTTTTCGGCAAACGTAGCCCTTAATAGAGTTTGCTTGGGGTCAAAGGGTACGTTTTGGAAGCAGTTGTTTCTTTCTTTCCAAATATGCCAAAGTAGAAAAATGTATCTTTGAATGATCTCTTTCCTGAGTTTTAGTTTTCCCAAGGTGAAAGGGATTGGGGTTGATATTCATCCCTATTCAGTTGATAATGTGTTGCTCTTTGAGGAAGGAATTTACTTTTGGGCAGTTGGAGAAAAGATGCTGAAGTGTTTCAGGATGAGTTGAGCAAACACGACAAGTATCTCATGGGACTATTTTCCTTTTCTTGAGGGTAGCCCTCACTCCAAGGCTTTCATGGAGGATAAGTCAAATAAAGATAAGCATCTTAATTAGGGCGAGTTCCAGTCTCCATACCCATCTATGTGGTCATTTGGGGGAGGTCTAGGGACTAGGGTTATGCCATGCGCAAGCCAAGTTGTTGACTTTACAAGAAATATACCATTTGAATTCGGCACCAGATTGACGTGTCCTCTATGTCATGTGTAGAAAGTGAGACGCCTTGAATTAGATGACAAATATCCGGAGGTAGGGTGTTGTGAAATAACGCAAGGTCCTATTTATGCTCTGAGGTAATGAAGTAGGCCACTCTAAGCTCGGTACCGATTGTCGATGGGTGCATCTTGAGCTTCTCAATTAGACTGCAATGTTCTACCCAATTGTCTAACCAAAAGTAGACACTTTTCCATGTCCAATTTTCCAACGTATCCCTTTCCTGAGGATCTATCTTTGGCCCAGGATTTTTTCCAGTTGTCCGAATCTGCTAGTTTAGGTTATACTCGAAGAAAGCCTTATGATGGTCATATTTTAACCCCATCCAGCCCCATATCAATGTTCCCTGATTTAATATCATGTGACCATACAAAATACTATATAAGATTTGGTCTAATGATAAAATTCAAATCTCATTTAAATTATAAGAACAGATTTCACTAGATGCTTGATTTTCTTCATCATTGTTTGACACTCTCAATGAATCTGATCTGCAAAACTAGTTGAATGAATTATTCTTCTCACCTGCCTTTTAAGAAACACGTGACAATGTATTTGTATACTTCTAATTTATTTTTTTACGATATGTGATCAAGTTATTTCTTTTTACAATATGTAATCATGAAGAAATAAAAACATCTTTCCGTAAAATACTCCTAGCATGAGTAAATTTATTGAGTAATTAGCTCCCTATTGCATCTGAAAAAGAGCAATTCAGTCGACAGTCACTATCCTTCATATCTTCACGAGGTAGATATCATAAAGGGTACCAGGAGATTTAAAGATGCTAAAATGGCTTCAAGTTGGTTAGGTCTTTAAAAGGTGATAGCTAACTTGGATTAAAAATTCGACCTGCTAATGATGTTATTAATAAATCACATTACCCTCTTTGATGCAGTGTTCTCCCCACCTAAAACTAAGAGAAAGCTTCTTACGTACCTTAACTTGCAACATAATATCCCTTTGTCGAGATGATTGTCAAATTGCCAGAATCTCTCATAATTAAGGATACTGCACACTGGACAATTTTCTTTACCATATTATAGAGCAAACAATAACCTGAAGATCGCCTACACCAATAAACTAGCTCTCTTTCAAAGGTTGCCACTTGTGTCAGTTTAACATTCCTGATCGTCTAAGCGAAGGTGGTGACTGAAAAACAGGGTAGATACAGTATCATGCCGATCGTAAGGGAGTTCTTGGAAGTCATCGTGAAGATCACTACAAAGGGAGCGGATATCCTGAAATCTGCCCTCAAGCTTCAAGAAGACATTTCATGACAATGCAGAATGCAAGCAGAAATGATCTTGGGATTCACAAGTTAAGAGGAAAGAACCATACATGATATTTGATGAAGCAACTGAGTTACAGCAGAAGTGGACAGGACTTATCAACAACTCCTACATTCTGAATTGCCAAAAACAAAATACTCGAACCATCAAACATTGGAGGAAACTCCAAGTGGAGATAAGCATAGTGTCCAAGACAAGATCAATCTTCACTATCAGAACTTTCATATGCTAGTCCTAGTAAAGATTTTACACTAGCATCTGCTTTTTCCAAGTCTTGTTCATTTGGTAATACGTGAGAACCCCTTACTTCATTAAGCTCCTCAACCCTTTTCTTTGACAAAGCACTTTCAGCTATATCCGTACTTATCTGATTAGCGTCATGTGGGGTTGACAACCTTGCTCGCTTCGGTTTTATCTCCACAACTTTCTGTAGCAGGTCTTGCTGTCTACAAAAACAATGCGCGAACCAATTAAAATTCTACTTCTCAGGCTAAATTTATTAATCAATTTGTGATCTACAGATGGCTAGGCTTAATCGAGCTTGAGAAGATCTTTGAGTTGTTTCATTCTGCTATATTTTGTTATTAAAGAACCAACATGAACTCGAGTTTAAACAGCAATTCAAATGAAGTAGGTTTGGAGAAATTGGCCATCAAAAGACAATTGTTTGAGGCAATGATTACTGGTTTTGGTTGATTCAAATTTGAAAACGACTCAAAACATTCTCAAAGAATTTGGGAACTAGGCATAGGGGAAAGGCAAAGGGAATGAAAGTGGGTGGAAGTGGTGGTGGTTAATATAAGTTAGTGATATGTCAGGAGGAATCGAGGAGTTGTTACTCTCATTTTGGGGGTATTAGCCACCCACCAGTCCACCCCTTCCTGTTCCCCTGGGGTATGTAACCCACCCCCACCCCCACCCCCCGCCCCACCCCCCCCCCCCCCCACAAAAGAAAAGGACAATGATTCTCCTTACCTCATTATTACTATCTCATCCCTTTACCACCACCAAATCATCATTTTCTATCTATTGTCTTGATTTTACACCCTCAATTTCTTAAAGGCCACAATTCAGCATGGCAATTAGCATGAGCAACTGAATTTTTTAAGAGCACTCGCACCAAGTTGGTGGATGAAGAACTACAAACATGCTTATCGTTGCACTACATGCCAACATATTCAGTTAAGGTATTGCAACAATACTTCCTCCTATTTTTTATACTTAATCATTTCCTTTGTGGCGGAGCTGCATAAAACTAAAATCATTACTGAAATTAGCAATGGGTTCTCTCTGCTGTCACATATGTTCCCCTATTTACCTCTCTCCCTTTCACATGGACTCCAAAGTCCAAAAAAGCTCGTGTCCACCCTACATAATTCGAGAGAACAAACAGAGGAAGTATATACCTTATCCCACTCTTTGGCTTGGGCTCAACTCGGAGAGACAAAGGAGCTGGTGCAGGTGAAGAATCCGCCAAATTCGCAGCTCTGTATATATAAGTTAAGGTACACAATTTTTTAGTAGATATGGCACATCAGAAAGGAACGTTACACGTGTAGAAGGGACGTCAAGAAACATGAATTTACTAACACAAATAAATGCCTCAAAGATGTAGTTACAATGTTATAAAGAGACAGGTTAAATATCTAACTGCAGTATAAGATATAACATGAGGAAGAACCCGAATTGCTAAACTCCCCTACCTACTACCCCATTTTTGGTAAAATGTTGGGGGCAATTCTGTCCAGTGCATCTATACCTAAAACTTACATCATTTTTTCATAATAAGGGGAAGTTGGAAAGAATTTTAGAAATCGGAAACACATGCCATGAAGATGGCATGAAACAGTAGCCTTTTTCCACTAAGATACAAACAAGCTATGTCTGCAGCTTTGACATCCGGGATACACCTCAGAGCATCCTCTCACGGTGAGGGGTCAGAACCTTTTTACATGCATTGTATTGAAAACACTTGTTGCAACCAACAGTTTTAACTGACACCAACAGCACATCTTCAGAAAAAGTTTTTTTATTACCAGTCACTGAAGGAACAAAAGAAAGACATCGTGAGTCAATATTCAGCTGTACTTATGGGATTTACAACCGTGAGCAGTAAAGTAGGAAAAGCATATTGAGCAATTTAGGAGAGAAGTTACATACACAACCATAAACAGGTTCTACTATACCACAGCATACTTGAGCAAGATAAAAAGAATAAGCTTCGAACAAAAGTATCCCACTTGTTACATATTAGTCATATGAATCTTGAGTTCAACGTGAAGGCCACATATAGGAAATTTATCACAAAATGATTTTGAAACTTGAAAATACAAAGAGAAATTTGCTCAGGCCAGCAACAGCATAAGTACATAACCTACGCTAGGAGAATCGTATAAAAGCTAAGGCCAACAAAACCCATGAACTAAGATAGTTTCTTTCATGTTCTCTAGGTTTTTTTCCAGGGTATGTTCTTCAGGCTTATTTTTGACGTTTAGTCTTTTTTAGCATTTTCATCCTATTCAAAAAAAAAACAATTTTTCTCACTTGCAATTACTATTCTAGAAAAGAGCCAAAGGATATCTTAAAAGCAGCAAAAGCTCGTTTCTCAGTGCGACGCAGAAGGCGTTCCGCATCTTCCTCAGCTTCCATCTGCTCCTTTAGATAAAGAAGATCATCACTGTCCAATGCTGCATAACAAAACTCAACCAAATATCAGATGCTAAGCTTTTAACAGCCACAATTACATGGAAATAATTCCCTCCTCGCCAGAAGCTAGGAGTAAAAAATTTTGTTCTTCCTCGCTAGCCTATCATGTGGATAGACGCATGCAAGGTAAGACAGAGAAATTACCGCCTCTTCCATGAAGGTAGCCTCCACGCTCCCCAGCAACCTCTTGCATCTGCTTTATCAACCACCCAAGAGGAAACGCCGGGATCCCTGTCAGGGCATGTTATCAGAAAACCCCTGATTTTCATTTACATAAAAACAACCAAAACAACAATAAAGCCTCATTCCTAAAAGGATTTGGTCGTAATCATTAAACTGTTGAAAAAAGATGGCATCCACAAATATGACAAAATTTTAATATAAGGCAAACACAATGGAAGTAAACAAATCAATAAGACAATCACACCCCATCCTTCACATGAATCCTTTCCCTCCACCCAACCCTCTCCAAAGCCATGCTCTCATATAAACCCATATCGCTTTCTATTACCTTCACACAAAGTCATCTTAAGTCTTCCGCTACCCTTTACAATTTGATTACTCCTTTTTCAAGTCTTCTAATCTAACCGGCACATCACTTGGTCTCCGTCTCATATGACAAACCATCTTATGCGATTTTCCCTCATCTTTTCTTCAATAGATGCAACTCCAACTTTTTCACGGATCACCTCATTTCTTAATTGGTCCTTCCCGGACCACACATCCACCGTAACATACGCATCTCTGCCACATTCATCTTATGAATTGTTCACCACACTAGTGTATTTTTCACCATAATATAAAAGATAACCATGGCATTTAAATTGGTATGTTAACCCTCCATCATTGTAACAAAAAAAACCCTTTCCCCACAATTCCTTCGGTTCTCAACTATCGAAGATAATCCAGTTCCTTCATAATCATCAAATTTTAGCTCAGCGTCAAGTCCGTCAACATAATTTGTGATAGTACAACCAGTCACAACAATAGCTCCAACAAAGCTAATTAGTGATTCCCATAAGTTACTGATTACATACCTTACTGTAGATACTGTGTTTATGAGCAACTCAAACTCGGACTAATCATAGAGAGTTAGAGACAGTTAACATGCATTCAGATTTATTGCTTCTCGTGCTAGCCAAATATATCACACACGCAGAACATCTTGACATTTAGTCATCATTAACTCCTTCATAACCACAGCAAAGAAGAAGAAAAGGCCCGAAACTCTAATACAGCCCCAACAACAAAATGCTCTACATTCCTCAAAGTGTCCGAAACTCCGAATAGAAGTCTTCGTCCCTTTTCCCCTTTACAGTAGTCATGTCATGTAAAAAGCTGCAACTTAATATCCATGTCCCATCATCCAGAAAACAAGCCTACATATATCTTCCCAAAATATTTACTTGTGACTGAGTAATTTCTCCCGTACTGAAGGAGAACAAATAAATACTTCTTCTGAGCAAGAATGGGTGCTAATACTAAGATGTACTCCTGGTTGTCAGCTGCCACAAGTAACTAAGGCCACTGAAGTGGTCAGGCCCCAGCTGAAGGAGGAACTCGGGTTCAAATGAACTGGCAATGACATCAGAAATGCCACTGGACACAGTAATTAGAATTAAATCTATTTCAAGCTGGGATCCCAGAAGATAAAGTGGAAGATATTTCGAACCACTCACTCATTGGAGCTATACAAACTGGAAAGAACTACAGATCACCAGGAATATTAGATGAGCTTCATACTCCCTCCATTTTCTTTTAGCTTTTTGCACTTCTTTTGGGCACACTTCTTAAGAAAAATTGTTATAAAATGAATCAACGTAGCAGCATGTGATTTCTCACAAAGGAGAGAGAAAGAATACGGGATAGTGAATAGATAGTTGATTTCAGAAAGAAAGTGTACAAGTTTGAAAGGGAGCCCCATAATGTCGTAAAAGTTAGCTCGTAAGGAAGTGGAGCTAGTATCTTTGGACACCCCTAAAAGGAAAGTGGGACAAGGCACTCCCCCCTTAACTCAAGCCCAACAAACTGAAGGAGCAAAAATTGGAAGAGGCGAGAGAAATGTCATTGGAGGCAGAAATCAGAAATGCTCCCATTTCAGGCCGAAAACTCAGAAGATGAAATAGAAAACATTGTGTTCCCAATGAAGCTATAAACTTAAATGACATTACACCATGAAAAACTTGTGGACTATATTATCTCTCCTCTATTCTCCATGAAAGCCTAAAGTTTGACATATTCAAACCAAGAATGGCAATGTCAAACAATGTGGATGACGTATAGAAGGACGAACAACGTAATGATTATCATTGAATTCATTTTGGAAATACAACAAAGTAGTATGCACTTCAATTGATGTTGGTATCAGCACCCACGGATTTGGGTCGCTTACATGAGTCGTCATCTAAAACCGTCGGAAGAAGAGATCGCATTGACAACTGAGAAAATTAAAAATAACAACAAAGCTCTTCTATCTCAAATGTTTCCAAAATGGAAAAAGTAAAAACCCACAGATTTATTTGAAGAAAAAATAATCTTCCTACCGCTTTAACTTTTGAACTCAAAAATTGCTTACACTATACTTCGAGAACATTACATTATTAGTGCATCTTCTCTAGGTTTCCCGAAAATCATTTCATTTCGCTATTTTTGGTGATGTTTTTTTCTTCAATTTTCCTTCATATAAGACTAGGGGTGACAATGAGCTTGTCTCGTTCGCAAACAGTTCGGACTCGACTCGGTCAGAACTCGATTCATACTTAGCTCGAACTCGGCTACGCTCGAAAGCTCGTGAATAAGCTGGACTAACTTTTTTCTTAAGAAAAGCACATTTTTAAAATACTAAAGTATTTTCTAAAAAAAAATAGATTCTTTTTTTTAAATAGTTCAAAACCGAGCCTACAATAACCGAGCGAGCCGAGCTCGAGCCCCAAAAATTTCACGAGCTCGAGCTGAGCTCTCGATCTCCAGGCTCGCCAAACTAAACGAGCCGAGCCGAGCCGAGCCTGTGGGTGTTCGATCTCTGTTTGTGCGATAATCACCCCTATATAAGACGTTAAAAAATTTCATGTTGTATTTGTCTAGTTTCACACTTTCACTTAACAAATAGTTAAAATTTTCAATTTAAGATTCCAAACTTTACTTCATTCCCAGTTTCCCACACATTATCGTGGATTTAAAGTTCTGAAGATTGAATTCCAAGTATTTGAAAATTATTTGATATCGAATTTCTAGATTTCAAATTCTCCAATTGGATTTCAAGATTTCAAAAGAACTCATAGTATCCAAACACTACCTTACATTATTTATCTTGATAGACAAATCACAATAGGTCATCCAACTCAGCGTGCTTCTTTTATAATAGTTGGATGCATTCAAAAGATAGGTCAAATGGAAAGAGTGTATGTTAGTGCAGGGATAAGATTGCATACATCCACCCCCTCGGCTATAATTGTGCCATAGATAGAAGCTCTTTTAGAAGCATTGAGGAAATGATGATGCTAATATAGATGAAGTTCATAATTACTCTGATTTAAGGCAAGGAGCCAAGGACTGTTGGTGGTGCAGCAAATTTGATGCAGTTTTCTAAACTTTTCGCTAGAAGTCCCATCACTTCAAGACTTCCACTCTGTTTTTGAGATTTTTCTGACGTACGCTCACATATAGCATGAGATGTCCCACATTGAGGGTCTCACTACGTCTACTACTGGAGTTTCCTATATGTTCAAGACAAGAACGCAAGATATGCCAATGTTGTTGCGTGAAGTCTTCTGGTCAACGTTTTGATTGAGCTCTGCCAAAGGCAAGTGAAAGGCATAACATCTCAATAAAATCATGGCATTAGCTGTTTCTTGAATTCCTACCTTTGAGAACTTAGCCTAGTTTGTTTTTTGTATACAAAGTAGTAACACAATTTGACTTCATTTTTGTAATTTTTGTATCAATATAGTCGTTCGCTCGTCCACAAAGAAGCTTCTTGTATTCTTTCTGGTCCAAATCCTATTTAATTCAACTAAAAATTTAATCTCTCTATTTCCTAATCCCAAGTCATACGGTAGGAAGAATTATTTCTTGTAACAAAGACATTTACAAACATATGTAGAATCTTACAGTGGTAGCAGCATTATGTTAGCAACTTACGGCAATAGCTAGCAATCCAAAATCAATTTAATAAGATGTAGTAATTATAGAAAAAAGAAAGTGAGAGGAGATGCGACCAGCTAACCTTAGCGACCATGCGTTGGAAAGTGACATCTTCGTCATCGATTTTATCTTTACCTTTGCCCCATTTCTTATCTGCAAAACACACAAAAACAAAAGAATCTTAAAGATTGCCGCTAGATTTGAAACTCGGAAATTTAAAAAAATAAAAAATAAAAAATGAAGAAGGCAGAGCTACCTTTGGGGTCAGAGAGGTTAGTGTACTCTCGAACCTCTCTACCGGCCATAGCTGGGCGGGCCTCCGACTAAACCACCTCTAATGAACGCCTGATACACTATTTTCACTGCTTTCGGATTCGGATTCGGATTCGGATTCGGATTCGGATGTTTGCAATTTTGGAAAGCAGAATGATATGAATGAGCCGAGTGTGTCTGTCTGTGTGTTTCTCCTCTTTACTTCTGAACCCAATTTAGGGAGTCTACTTCTTCAACAACAGATATTGCTTTGCTGGTTCAGCAAATCACCCACCCCTTTCTTTTTTTTTTTGGGTCAGCGAGCACCGAGCAGAGAGGTCACATGCTTAGAACGGAGTTTAATTTGATGTTTTAGAACGGTAAAAATTAAAATAATATGATAAAGTATTTGACTAAAAAAATACTGATTTTTAAAATTTAAATACGTATGTATATGAGTTTAAAACGGTTTAATTTTGAAAAATTCGGCCATGTTGAAATGGTGAATAATGTATTGTATTTGAATAGTGTTATGCATAGTAAAACTTGGCTATATATATGGGCTTTTACGGTTTGAGAAAGTTGCCCTATGAATTGCTTCTCCAATTCATTGTCTTCTCTCTACTTCTCCTTTTGTTCTTCATCTCTCAACACGTTATCAACACGAAAAACTTTCAAGGTAAAAATCCACAACTTCAAATTTATTTACATTCTTTAGTCAATTTTATTTTGAAGAGTATGCACTACAGTTACTGAAATGTCGGATCTTCTATATCAGATTTTCAAGATGAAACTGATAACTCACTTTGTTTCCCCATGACAAAAATTAAGAAAAGTGAGATTTACTCACTTTATCCATTCAATGAACCTCTATCAATTGTAAAACTGGTTACCATGATGTGATGGTACCGCAAACAGATAACATTCATCACATCAGTAGTAAACCACCAAATGGACTGCAAATTCTACCTGTTGGAATGGACATATCATCTTTTCTTTGGACACAAATCTTACCAAAAGGACTTGTACTTGAACTCACTATTTGGTTATTTTGTCATCTATTACTATATCTCTCTTTTTTCCCCCTTATTTTCCTCCATGTTTTCATACTTCCTACGTACTTTGACCAAAAAACCTTACATTACCTTTCCTTTTGCATTGATGACTTTATGACACTTCTACTAGTAACTTTGTTTTTAGTTCTTGTTCATTTTAGCTTTGTTTCTTTATGATTAACTTATGTATTCATTCTATTTTTACATACTCATACATCATAACAATTTACTAGTATTATCTCATGCTATATTTTAAATCATGTGTCCTAGTTTCTCCATAATCATCACCATTATATTACCATTCTACTGTTATTGTCTGACAGTAAAACAGTTAAATTTATAGGGAGCAACCAGCATCCCGTTCTATAAAAAAAGGTAAATTACCACCTTTTTCCCCTCACCATCCAATTCTTATCTTCTCCATTCATTTACTCTCTTCTTCTACCTCCATTATTTTTATCAATGGTTGATCCCTCGGTATCCTCTTACAAAGAAGATATTCAAATGTTACAATTATACTTAGTTCTAATAATGGCATCGGTAGCTCTATTGATGGCCATGGTTATATTTATCTTACTACACAAGTTCGACCTGTGATACTCCCAGCAAGAACATATAAATGCATTCCCCCCTTCTTATCTATTATTTTGTCTGTATGAAAGTGCATTTTGTACCCTTAAGATGTATTATATGTAACTTTGTTTTTTTGTAAAAATATCTAAGTTAATTATCATTGCCATTATTTGCATCTTCTACATTTTTTTTCTCTCTTTTCTTCTCATGATAATAAATCAGATTGTTATCTACTTGAATGTAGTTACAATGGGAGACATAATGAAACGAAAATTTGACATATGAGACCTTTCTAGGCAAAAAATTTTGGATTGGGTTGTAGATGCCCAAATCAAATTAAAAGCTCAGGGATTGGATCATACTATTAAAGAAAGTATCAGTGACACTGAGTCACTGACAAAGATTGAACAAGTAAAGCTAAAAAGGCAACTGAGCAAGACAAAGCAAAAGCCTTAGTCTTTCACTTACATGAAAGTCTGAAAACTAAATATCTTTTAGTGGATGATCCCAAAGAACTATGGGATAACCTACATGGAAGATACGAACATCACAAACATGTGCTTCTCCCTAAATCAAGCTTTGATTGGACAAATCTGAGATTTCAAGAATTCAAATCTATCAGTGACTACAATTCAACCTTGTTTAGAAGTGTATTGGAGTTAAAATATTGTGGTCATCCTATTGCTTAAGATCAAATGATAGAAAAAACACTATCAACTTTTCATGCCACAAATATAATATTGCAACAGCAATATCAAGAAAGAGGTTTTAAAAAGTACTATGAGTTAATCTCAGTACTACTTGTGGCATAACAAAATAATAATCTCTTGTTGAAGAATCATAATCTTAGACCTACTAGGTCTTTGCCCTCCCATGCAGCAAATGCAATAGAAAAAGATGATCACCTTGAAGCAAATTTTGCACACAGGGGGCAAACGTGGAAATTACCGTGGTCGTGGTAGTGGACACGGTAATTTTCACGGCCGAGGAAGAGGACGTGGTAGGGGTCAATATTTCCTTAAAAATAACGAGTTCAAAAACACAGATCATGGTCAACAAAGCAACCATAAGAATCATCAAAAGGGAAAGACACTTGTTATAAGTGTGGTATGACGGGACACTGGGGCGTACATGTCGTACAGCTAAGCATCTGATAGATCTCTACCAAGCTTTCATTAAAAATAAAGGAAAGAATGCAGAAGTAAACTTTGTAAATGAAGCAAATGCCCCCATGTCTAATCTTGATGTCTTTGACTTCTTCATGGATGAAGCAGACGCTGGAAGTGACTTCTGTAACACCCCGACTTTTCGAAAGCTTAATTCAATATATTATTAGCTTAAAACGAGTATTAGCTTAATTCTGTTTTAAAACGTTTAAAACGGTTATAAAAGAGTTTAATGAAAATATTTTTAAAGTTATTATTATTATTATTATTATTATGTTGTAAATGATTTAATTTCAAAGATTTTATTGTTCAACTAATTGGGCAATCAACAAGCTTAGCTAGTTAAACTATCCACACCCAAAGCCCAATTACATTTGCTCATCCATTTGTGTTGACCCAAAAGAAACCCACAAACCCATTTCCCTAACCCACCTCACGCCACTCCTCCATCCTCTTCTACTGCTTTCTTTCTCAAACCATGGTAAAGCTTGACACGGTCTTTGCACGTGCCAAATTAAATACCTAATTTAGCCTAATATAGGGCAACAAAGGGTCGAATCCACGGAGAAACAAGAATTAGTCAAAGTTTGAAAGTGATTTAGCGAGCTAAGCCTTTTTTTGGGGGTTTTTGAGATTAGTGAACAACTAAGAAATTAGGAACAAAGAAACTAGCAAATAGACGAAAATGATTCGAATTAAACTATATTAAGAGGACACTAGGGATAAGGGATTCACGAGTGTATACAACAAATTTCACAGTCTAAATAAATAAACCAAGAAATAATGTAACAAAGATAAATTTATATTGATAATATGTTGGGTACAATCTCTGTATTACAGTTTATATAAAATAAACTAAGTCCTCTGATTCTGTTCCGCAGCTTGATGTTGACACGTGTTGATGGCGACCTTGACTTGAGTGTACGACGACGTTTTGTCCACGTCGACTTGAATTTGAGTGTTGGATGACGTTATAACAACGTCAACCTGAGTCTGAGTATAGGATGACGTTTTATCAACGTCAACCTGAATTTGAGTGTGGGATGACGTTTTGTCAACGTCAACCTGAATTTGAGTTTTTATTTGGGTTTATTCGAGTGACGGCTGACACAGCTTGAATCTCAGTCGACACGAATTTGATGTGCTTATTGACTACTTCTAGAGTGGATTTCCAAGAGAAATTTGAGAGCTCTTGAGAATAATGATTTTCCCCTTGCAACTGAAGGTGGAGGGGTCTATTTATAGGGGATGAAACCCGTTTATGGACTTTTGGTGGTGTGGGCTTGGGCCCGTTTATGACTTGGTAGTCTTTTTACCTTGTCCATTTAGCCATTGTTTTTGGGCTGGTAATATGGACTGACTCTAATATTTTACAACCCAAATTATATTTATTTAATTTGGGCATTATTTAGGTGGGCTAAATTAATTAAATTGGGCTATTATTTATTTTAGCTCAACTAATTAATTTAATAATAATGTAAACCACTAATAAATTTTTAGTGTCTATAAATTGCCCCCTTGAGACTATGTCACATACACTTTTTGGGGTATTTAGTTGTGACGGGGTCTCGACGAATTTAATTGTGATTTGGGATTTTTTTTTCTAGCGCCAAAAAAAAAGTTATTAACTGAGTTTGAATCTAACTTAGATTTAAGAATCCTAATCATACTAGTACTAGAAATGCTCCTTTTAACATATAAAAGAAAACTTATCTTTTTGGTTTCGTTTAACTGGCTGAAGAAAGTTATCTCGTATAAATATACAAGACCCAGCTTGATTTGCTTTCACCGTTGGCAATTGTATGCGCTGTGCAGTATCAAGCCAAGGAATTCATTCAATCCCTTTATCAAGCCGCTGTTCAACATAATCAGGTACATGACCCAAAATTTTTTTCTTTTATTAGTGATGATGATGATGATGTATGGTTTGGCGGTGGAAAGTTTGGTTTCTTGGGTTTAACTCTCGAGATTCGTTGGCACTAACTTTAGCTTTGCCCTTTTTTATTTTTGGCTTTCATTTTTGGTTGTCAATTGTGTTAATGTGGAACTTCTGGTTTTCTTTCTTTGGTTATTGTTGTGAACGTTTTTTTTTTCAAGGTTACACAGAGATTTGTAAAATTTTCTTAACAATGGTAGAATTTTGGATGATTATCTATGTAATGAAGAGTGTTTGCTTCTACACTTGTTGATTTGATGTATGGCTAGCTCATATAGGGAAAAAGTATTTCTATATTAGAGGATTTATGTAGGAGGATTATCTCTGTTTGTAGAAGGTGCCTTTTTTTGACGCAAAAATATTCAGGGTTTTGGAAAGTAGTTTGATGGGGTTTAAATAGGGTTTTGCGAATTGTACGAGTGCCCTTGAAGTCTCCAGCCGCACAACTCTGTTACTTTATTCTTTTACAATTATTTTTTTTGAATGCGATTCTCAAATTGGCCATTTGCAGTACTACAATATTTAAGAAGTTAGACACAACTTAATCTCCCCCCTTTTTTTTGTAGTGACTGAATTTTGTGGCTTGATCTCGTGACTTTTGTTGTCAAAGAGTAGTTAAAAATTTTCGAACTTTTGAAGGTATAATTTTTTTTACCTATCATCTTTAGATGGTATTTTGAAGACACTTGTAGAAGGCCGTCGTGATGTTCCATCATGCTGGTCGTGATGAGTTCATCGGAGGTGTTAGGTCATCATGCTGGTCGTGATAAACCTATCATCTTTAGATGGTATTTTGAAGATGCTACAGAACGATTGTTGTGATAAGCCTTCACGATGCGCTCACTTTATGCATGACAAAAGGAACCTAACTCCCTTTTTTGTTTTTTGTTTTTTTTTACGCAGGATGGGGTTTCTTCAGGAGTATAATCATGATAAGCAGAGTTACCTCTCCCTCGTGGATCAGGAAAGAGATGATCCCCGTTCAGGCACTACATTACTCATACGTCGTTCACTGCTTCATCCGGAGGGCATACTCCCAGCAATCTGCAAAGAAAATTTCTAAGTGAGATGTCCGTTGAGCATAAACGAGATGAACGCAATGCTCTGACCATATATGTTCTTCGAAACAATTTTCAGGACATGCCGTTCATTCATGATCGACTACCTATGTTAGGTCGCTCTATTATTGATGGCTCAGTAAAGTGGGGATCTATTGTCCTCAAAACTATTGGAGAATCCTGTTTTGTTGTTGGGTATTGTGAATGGACTGAGGATGTCTTGTATCGTTTTAAAGATATTCTCGACTTATGTTCAGTGTATGATGCGGTCTATGCTTCATTGTATTCATATGACAAGGATACGAGCATTTTACGTGCCTTTTACGAGAGTTGGTGCCCTACCACTAATACACTTCACACAATGGCTGAAGAACTATCTATTTCTTTGTGGGAGCTTTACAGATTTGGTAGCTTACCGATTGTTGGAAAGTTTTATGATGAGGCCATTCCACATCTTAGTATTCTAAAGGCACGGGATGTGAATGGTGAGCGTTTCATCTTGAGAGCTTACGAGCATCTTCTCAATGCTTATTGTCATCTTTTGAAGAAGCCTGAGTCGAAGCGAGGGGTTTTAGCTCGTCAGTGGATAAATTTTTGGTATAGAGGATCGATTACTTATGATGCTCCTGTGAGGCATCGCAGACGTTCTGACTCCCGCCCAAAGTCTACTCATGATCCTGATGGCCAGCTAAAAGCTCGTCCTATGGCTTGGACAAAAGATGAATTGAATATGTTTTCCTTTCTTAATGTAGTTGGTGACAATAGAAAACAAACCACTTATGTTGCAGCTTTTCTGGCTTGTTGGTTGTGTGTGTTTGTGTTCCCCGAGAGCGAGGATAGGCTTATTAGACCTGGCACTTTTGAAGTTGCTACTTTGATGGCACGTGGTGAAACTTTAAGCCTTGCACCCCCCGTGCTTGCCAGCATTTATCGGGGTCTAAATGCCATCTCCCGCTCCTCAAAGCCTGCCTTTTCAGGGGCTTTCTTTCCAGCAAACTACCTTTACGCTTGGCTCGCATATTACTTTGGTACCAACTATGATGTAGACCCTTCTCCACCAGGTCCATTGACGTGTTTTCTGGAGCTCAAGGGGCGAAATACTTTGAAGAGGCTGATGCTCACACACTCATTCATGAGGGTATGAGAGCAAAAGTGGGATGCACCATCTTAAATAGGAACAAAAAGACCCTACTTCATGATAATGGTGAGCTCAAATCTTTAGAGTTTGGTTGTCTTGTCTCTCTCCATTCTTCCTTCCTAGTGTTGCGGCATGGTGACCAAGGCCGGTCCTGACATTTTGTAGGCCCTGGGGCGAAGAAAAAATTGGGGCCCTAAGCAATATTTGTTATACAAAAAAATAAGAGTTGATCTTAAGAAACCCTCTAAATTTAATTTAAAATTAGGCAATAGCCCAAATACAATAAAAGAAGAGAATGAAACACCTTTTGAATAAAATAATGAGCTTTTTGAATAAAGTAATGGATTTCAGTTCGTCTAATTTTAACCACCTCTATTAATAACTTTTCAAAAACAATTAGTGTTAAATGAACTAAATCTCTTATAAATTTATGAAGTTTCGATTTTTACTAACAATTTTCTTGCAAATACAAACTGACAATATTAACAAAAGGAAAAGTAAAACTTGATTCACGCTTGATATATAGGACCTATACCTTATGATTCTTTGATTATATATTTGGTAATGTCATACATAAAATTTTCATACAGATTTGTCTCCACTTAAAAGTATCATAAATAACATAATACTCCAAAATCTATATTTTGATTGTATTTTTTTTTTAAAAAAAAAGCCATGAAAATTAAAATAACTTCAAAATCTATATAAAGAAATCCAATGAAAAATATCTTTGGAAAGTAAAGTAAAAAATTAAGAAACTAAAACATACTTAACAATTTATTATATGCATAAGGATCTAAATGAAAACAAGAAAAAGGGAAAAGAAGAAAAGGAAAGCAGGCCCATCAACCATGCATGAGACACTTCAAAAAGAAGTAAAAAATGCTAGTCTTAGTACTCGACCTGCTGACTTGAAACAAAACACTTGAACCTTGAGTCAACTCTGCTACCAGCATCTTACACTCAACATTTCAATTGTACGTATATGTGTTCTATAATTGAGGCCCCTTTAAGCCTTGGGCCCTGGGCGGTCGCCCCACCTCGCCTACCCCCAGGGCCGGGCCTGATGGTGACAAATTCCATATTGAGCCTTACTTGCCCTATCGATTCAGTAGACAGTTTGGCTTTATGCAAGATGCTCCTGGTATGATGAGTCGTAGTGCCGATGAACGAATAGTTTCTTACTATGAGGCTGTGAGATATTGGATGTTCCTTTTGTTTAAGAGAAGTCAGTCTCGAGTTTGCATTCCGCCTTATTCCTTTGATTGGCGCCATTTCGTGACTTCCAAGTTTTATGATTGGTGGTCACACGTCTCTGTCCAAGACTTAAGGGATGAGGTCGTCCTACTCTGCGCGAGAATCCCAATCTTCTAAGACTAAGGGGGGCAAAAAGCATGACGCAGGTTTTCACGCTCGTCAACTAACAAGCAAGAACCATAGTATGCCTATTGTGCCAAGACGAGACGCCTCTAAGCAACAGACAGGTGCCATTGTCAGCGATGCTAAAGTACAAGCGATACGAAGTCTGACATGGACTTCAAACATCAACGTAGGGGGAAAAGGAAACTCTCTGCTTGCGCTCCAGGGGATGATGAGTTGAAATGGAATGAACTTTTAGATGGCGTACTTAGCTCCTCACAGCCTATGGTAGATCTTCCATTGGTAAGCATTTCTTCTTCTCCTTCTCTTTTTTTATTTATTCTTATTTATATATATATTTAATTTTTTTATTTTGGAGATCTTGAGCTTGAAGTGGACATTTCGAGCCCTTTTGATGATAATTTGCTCCAAGAGGCCAACCAACCTGTTGTCGTGCCCCCTTCAAAACTAAGTCCTAGAAGGGGAAAATAATTGAAAATGGCCCAAGACTTATCTAGCAAAAGGGTAACTTAGATAGCTCCGGAAGAGTCTGCTCCCTCTTGTAGTCAACAGTCAGTCGATGGTCCTACTTCTCTTAAGACTGCCATGACATCATTGCACGCTCCATCTCAAGTTGCAAATGTTCCTAGTACCCAAGCCACAAGAGCTCACATTCCCACTGTCTCGGTCACTACATTTCAACCAGGTCCTATGGTAGGAAACATCTTCAGTGAGGCAATAAGAGTTATGGGGGCGCAGTACTTAGCAGGGCTAGAAGAAGCACCTTTTGATGAGGTTGTCAAAAAGCATAGGTATAAAGAATCTCAAAAGAGACCCTAGCCTATTAAAGTGCAAGGTAGACTCTTATGTTGGTGTTATTAGTGCATATCTTATCTTGGAGGAGGTTGCAGCTAAGCGACAACGGTCAGAGCAAGTTGAAAAAATATACTCGAGAAAATTGGAATGATCAAGCAAGATGAGATTGTCTACGAAGAGTTGTAGAAGGAGAGTTTGATACTCAGAGAAGAACAGGCATCCGTCCAAAATGAGAAAAACGATCTCGAAGCCAAGCTGGCCAAGGTTTGTGAAAGAGATAATTATCTGACTAGTACCGTGGAAACTAAGAGCATCTCCTTGACATCCATTGAGGCGCAGATAAAGGATCGCAAGAGGGATTTAGATGAGCTTGAAGCTACTCCAGCTTTGAGTGCTGATGAAGTTGAGCAACTTGAAGAACATAGGAGACTCATTCAAGAGCTCCAGTCGTCTCTCAAACCCTTTGAGTGGATGGATTCAAAGTGACTTTTTATTTTCGTTTAGTTTTGGAGCTCCTTTTTTTTTGCGTTTGCTTACACTTTTTGTTAGAATGTTGCATTCTATTCATATTCATGAATAATAAGTCTTAGTTTTTTTACTTCACCGTTCACAGTTTATACTCTTGCAGGCCAGGAGTATTACAATTTTTTTCTTTATTTCACCGTTCACAGTTTATATTCTTGCGGGCCAGGAGTATTACAATGAGGATTTTTTTTTGTTGTGGTGGATGCAGTTGAATTTTTTTTTTCAAGCTGCCTACGTACTTGCAAAATGATTATCAAATGACATTGCAAGATCAAGCCAACGTAGTTCAAATGATGCAATTTTTTTTGTTGCATGAGTAGTTTACCCTCTTACTTAGGAGCTTACATGAGCTTACAACTTTAAGAATAATATCTCTTCAGGAACTTGCCATTGATAGGTCCTACACGTAATCCTTCAGTGTCGACAATTTTGTAGGCTCCATTAGTGTAGACCTCTTGTACCACATAAGGATCATCCCATTTCGAAGTAAATTTACTCCTTGTTTTGCGAGAAGTAATGATGGGTCTTCTTACAGCTAGAACCATATCTCCTACTTGAAAGGAGCAGGGTCTGACTTTCTTGTTGAAGGCGCGTGATAGACGGGCCTGGTAGCATTCTGATTTTTGTTGTGCTTGAATCCTTTTTTCGTCAAGTGCTTCTAACTCGGCTAGTCGAAGTCTCTCATTTTCATCACTTGTCAAACCTTCTTGTATGGCTATTAATGAAGGGATTTGAAGTTCTAGAGGTAAAACAGCCTCCCGTAAACCAACGCATACGGGGTTGACTGTGTTGCGGATTTGTATGTTGTTCTTTATGCCCAGAGGGCCTCCCCTATTTTTTCATGCCAGTCACGCTTGGATTTGGCAACAACTTTGCTCAACAACTTGCACAATGTCTTGTTGAAAGCTTCAGCTAAGCCGTTTGCAAGTGCATTATACATCGATGACTTATGTTGAGTGAACTTGAACTTCTCACATAAACTGTTCATCAACTTATTGTAGAATGGCGTTCTGTTGTCAGTGACAATTCGTCGGGGTACTCCATACCTGTATATAATGTGAGTGCGAATGAAGTCAACAACATTCTTCTTTTTGACCTCCCGAAGAGGAATAGCTTCTGCCCATTTAGAAAAGTAATCTGTAGCTGCCAAGATGTATGTCCCGCAGATCATATTGGCGTGATTGGACCAACTACATCAAGTCCCCATGCTTCAAAGGGC
Organism: Patellifolia procumbens; assembly: GCA_947645195.1. Taxonomy (NCBI): domain Eukaryota; kingdom Viridiplantae; phylum Streptophyta; class Magnoliopsida; order Caryophyllales; family Amaranthaceae; genus Patellifolia; species Patellifolia procumbens. The sequence continues at coordinate 56,500 of CANSGD010000779.1, forward strand.
CAGGATGCAACTGTGAGATGCAAGGGTTTCAGAGGTTGATGTATGAAATTAGCATGGAATTGACAAGCTTCACATTTCCTTGCGTAATACATGCTGTCTTGCACCATAGTTGGCCAGTAATAGCCCATCCTTTTTATGTGGTCATGCAATTTTGGACCTGACTGGTGAGCACCACATACCCCAGAGGGAACTTCCTCTATTGTTTGCTTTGCTTCTTCCTCTCCTAGACATCTCAACCATAGTCCATGAAAGGAACGTCGGTAAAGAGTCCCCTTATAATATATGAAGCGTGAGGCTCGACGACGAATCTCTGTTCTGTGCTTTGCATCACTTGGTAGTTTTTCATGAGCCAAGTAATCAATAATTGGTTGACGCCAATCTTCTTTGTCAATTTGATAGACGGATATGATGTTAACTTCTTCAACATCCTCTTCGTCCGAGGCGACAATCCAGACTTCTTCCATATCTTCTTCATCTGGAGCAACAACCCAGCGTTTGCAAACGGGTACTACCGTAGTGTCCTCTGCCCCCAGTGCCAAGGTGGATGCAAGCCCAGCAAGTGCGTTCGCCATCTTGTTTGCACTCCTTAGGACATGGTTTAACTTGAAAGTATCGAGTTTGTTAAGTAACTTCAATGCTTGTTTCTGATCAGGGACAAGATCTTCTTTTTTAACTTTATATTCCCCTGAAAGTTGCTTTAGAACAAACTCGGAGTCACCATAAATGTCTAAGTCTTTGAGTCCCATTTTAGTTGCCATTCTAGACCTAGTGTGAGCACTTCATACTCAGCCATGTTATTTGTGCATAATTGAGTCAACACAAAAGAGTAAGTCAGTATATGCTTTTCTGGGAATATGAAGACAACTCCTGCTCCCGCACCGTCTTGACGGGTAGCACTGTCGAAGTACATTTGCCAAGGCGGGAGTACGTCAATGAAAAATATATCTTCGTCTGGCAAGTCATCCGGAAGCTCCCATTCTGCTGGCACTGGGTGATCTACAAAGAAATCGGCTATTGCTTGTCCTTTGACAGCCTTTTGAGGGATGTAAACAATGTCATATTGTTTTATGAGCATGGCCCACCTTGAAAGTCTTCCAGACAATACTTGTTTTGAAAGGATGTACTTTATTGGGTCAGCTTTTGAGATGACATGAACTGTATGAGCCTGCATGTAATGCCTTAACTTCTAGATTGCAAAGACCAAAGCAAGAAATTTTATTTCCATGGGTGAGTAGTTCAGCTCGGCACCCACTAAGGTTCGACTCAAGTAGTAAAGTGTTGTTTCTTTGCCCTAAACTGCTTCTTGGGCATACATTGCCCCCAGGGATCCCTCTTGAGCTGCAATGTACAAAATAAGCGGCTTTCCTTTTATTGGTGCCCCCAAGACAGGAGGAGAAGACAAGTACTTCTTTATGCTTTCAAAGCCTTTCTTACATGAATCATCCCATTCAAATGGGGAATCCTTTCTCATAAGATGACTAAAGGGATGACATCTCCCAGCTAGATTGGAGATAAACCTTCTGATGTATGCAAGACGTCCTTGTAAACCACACAACTCTTTAAGGTTTCTTGGTTCTGGCATTTGTTGAATTGCCTTAATTTTGGCTTGGTCAATTTCAATACCTCTATGCTTGACAACGAAACTTAGAAATTTTCCTGAGGTAACTCCGAACGCACACTTAAGAGGGTTCATTTTAAGCTGACATTCCCGTAGTCTTTGAAAAACTTTACGAAGATCACATAAATGGTTCTCTTTCTTTTTTGATTTGACCACCAAGTCATCTACATAACACTCCACAATTTTGTGCATCACGTCGTCAAAGATCTTCTGCATTGCGCGTTGATACGTAGCTCCAGCGTTCTTTAATCTAAATGGCATGACCAAATAGAAAAATATTCCAATCGGGCTACGAAAAGTGGTGGCCTCTTGATCTTCAAGTGTCATGAATATTTGATTGTAGCCAGCAGTACAATCCATAAATAACAAGGCTTCATGACCAGTAGTAGCGTCAATCATGATTTCCACCACAGGAAGTGGGAAATCATCTTTTGGACAAGCTTCATTTAGGCCACGGAAATCTACGCAGATTCGTAATTGCCCGTTTTTTTCTTTCTCACCGGAACAATGTTTGCTACCCATGTGGGATACTTAACTTCGCGAATGAACCCTGCGTGGATGAGCTTGTTTACTTCAGATTCAATCTCGGGAATCATTTCACGTCTGAAACGTCTTTGGGACTGTTTCTTTGGGCTCATGCCTTTTCTGACGGCCAGTCAGTGGACACCGACTTTTGGGGCAAATCCAGGCATCTCCTTGTAACTCCATGCAAAGACATCTTTGTATTCAGAGAGTAGATTGAAGTACTCTTCTTCTTCTTCTTGTGATAGATGAGCACTAATATAAACGGGGCGTGGTTCGTCTGGAGTTCCTAGGTTCAACTCTTTTAGATCATCCAATTAGCTTGCCCCCCGTCCTCAAGAGATTTAGGTACCTCCTCTGTCTCTAGTTCTTCGTCACTATCATGAGCTTCATGGCCCGTGATATGATTTGAAGACACAAGTTCAAAATTGTCCTCTTCTTTTCTGTCAGACGCGGTACTCTGGTTGGTAAGTACCACAACCCTCCCCTTCACTTTTAAGGGTCCATGCTCGATGATGTCTACCACTTGTGTGCGCTTCATGCGAGAAGGAACAACACTCTTAAGTTCACTGTCTTCTTTAACTCTGTCCTCCCTCCTTCCAATGCCACTCTTCACTGATTGCCTTTGTCGGTGGTAACTTGAGGCTGACACGCCTAGGCGATCAAAAACTTGTGATTTCTTCTTAAAAGGGAGGGCGTTTTGATGTGGAATGTGACTTTTTAAAACTCCACCCTCTTTCTTTCCATTCCCTCTAAGCCTTTCAAATACAGATTCACGCTTCTTAGGGGCAGGTGGTTGCAAGCGATCAAAAACTGACACCCTTGGATTAGCTACATTATTTTCACCTTCTTTTTCCTTGGCTTCCTTAGCAGTAATATACTATGTAGAAGAAACTTCTTATGTCGTGCAGAAATCCGAATAGGTTTTGGAGGTTCGAATCCCAAACCTGATTTAGTTGGTTGAACCACAGTACCATGCTCTTGTAATCTCTTCTGTGTGTCGTTAAGTCCATGAGATTTTGCTTCAATTACTTTCCCCAAAGGTGCTGGATTTTCAACTTCATACCCAGATTTTGCCAAGAGCTTATAGGCATTGGGATCGAATCTACCCTTATTAAGCCATTTTCTTCTAGCTGTCTCCTCAGATTCTGAGATTGGAGGCTTGGAAATTTGACTTTGGTTGACCTTAGACAAGGGAAGCATTATTTCATTCTTCAAAGTTTGAAGAGTACTTACGTCCACTCGTGCATCTATCTTTGGCTCAACTTTTAAACCTTGACATCCTGTGAATGGGGACTCCCCTTCCTTACGACGAGACTTGGGAACATATCTCAAGACTGGAGTTCTTGATGTTGCCATCATGTCTGTCACAGGCTGAGCGACACTTTGTTCATTCATCTTCCCATGTGTTGTTGCTTGTCATTACTAGGTGGCTTGCTAGAGTTTGAAGATGAAGGAATATCTTCATTTTTCTTAACGCCCCTTTTACCTGTCGAGGTAATTTGAGACGGTAATATCTCACTTGAGGCTCCGTCGTCTTCAAAAAATATAGCATCAACAAAGTAGGAATCTGCTTTGCTAAAGGGTTTAACATCCGCATTTATTTTCTTCTCACCTCAATGATAGTACTTAACACATTGATGGAAGGTTGATGTGACTACACCATTTTTATGTAGCCAAGGCCTTCTAAGCAACATCTTATATGATGTCTTTGTGTCAATCACATGGAAGAGGGTGGATGAAGTTAGTTCTCCCATACTCAGGTTTAGGCGTATGATGCCTATTGCACGCTGACTATTTAGATCGAATCCTTGAATCACTATACGACTATTAGACAACTCCTCCATTGTAATCCACAGCATAGCCTTAGTATACTAAAATGAGGTTGATCCTTTGACCAAGTGTGTAGCCATAGACAAACAATGGTCGGTTGTGAGGTTTTGAACCTAACAACAGATCCTCATCTATAAAGGCTAAGGCAGAATTACAGGATGCACAATTAGCAGAACTTTCAATGAGTTCCTCAACCCTTTTTATCTTGTCAACATACAATTCCGGTTGCTGAAGTGCAAGAGCCACTTGCTGACACATTTCTCGAGGTAGTTTGAAGATTTGCCCCCATCCCATCCGCGTTGGAAGGGCCTCTAACACAGTTAAAACTTTCGAGTCTATTTCAATCCCGGAATGTTGAAGTGTTAGTTTGAAAGACACCTTGCTCTCATCAGCAAGAGAATTCCCTTCCTCACTGTCGTCCATTACTTCTTGCTCATTCTCTATAAAGGAGACAGTGTTGACAGTAACCATAGTAAAGTAATCTTCGGGAAAAAATTCCTCTAAGATTATGGGCGTAAGAGACTCTTGTTCAAGTAAATCAATGGGAAGGACTTGTGTCTTGACACTTTTCTTTGGCTTCTTCTTCCCTTTCGAGCTCTTAGGGCCCTTCTTCCTTTGTTGCTTCTTTTGCCGGCGGAAAGGTTGTGACTGTGGCCTTGTTTGCTTTCTAGGCCTTATTCTTGTGACCAATGTCCACCCTTCGTCATCTTCTTCGTGAGGGGAAATAACCAAAGTTTCATGTTCAACATGTGGCATGTTGGCCATTGGGGTACTTGGTCTTGCCACATACACAATCACAGGCTCTTAACTTCTGAACTGCAAAATTTAAGCTTGCCATGTAGATTATATCACAGCGCATGCATGATTAGTCTCAACAGTTTCATCAAGGTCCAACTCGATTCTCCCATCCTTTGCTAGCTGCATGATGTTTAAGTGTTATGCACTTCTCGATGGGGTGACTAACCATCCTATGGTATCGAGAGTAGTTGGGGTCAGAAGTCTTGCCAACATCTGCGGGCCGTTTAGGTTCGGGAAGCTTGATGACCTTATTCTCAAGCAAGTCATCTAGCATTCCGGACAAGTCAGAATCCGGGAATGGGTACTTCTTTGCTTGCAATTCTTTTAAGATGGGCCTATCCTTCTTAGGCTCTCTTGAACATGAACTCCTTTTGTCTTCATTTCTAGCCTTTCCAGAAATCTTGACAGGCCCAGAAGTGGATGTGATCGAAATTGACTCCTTAGTTGAACTTTTCGAAGATTTGTCGCCTTTCTTGAAATCTTTCTTTTCCTTCTTAATTTCATAAGAAGCATGACTTTTACCACGATTATTGGCTATGGTGAGCTCCATGTCATGAGATCGAGTAGCCAACTCTTGGAAAAACCTAGGCTTTATACCTTGGAAGATATAAAGTAGATCCCAGTCCATTGCCTGTATACATATCTCGACAGCATATACTTCAGTCAAATGATCTCTGCACTCTAGACTCAGAGCGCGCCATCGGTTGATGTAATCAATGACTGGCTTTCCATTGATGAGTTTTCGTTAACTCGATCATGCTAACTACACGTTGAGTGCTGTAAAACCTATTCCGGAACTCTATCTCGATTTTGTCCCAACTATCAATGGATTCCGGAGATAAGTCTGTGTACCAGTTAAAGGCGATGCCTTTGAGGGAGCGAACAAACTGCTTAACTAGCAAGTCACCTATAGTGTTGGCATTATTGCACGTCTCTATAAAGTGGGCGACATGTTGTTTAGGACTTCCCTTCCCATCAGATTGCTGAAACTTGGGGGGTTGGTAACTATGAGGCATACGCAACCTATCGATTCTCTTAGTGTAAGGTTTCACATAGCGCTGACTACCTTGATAACCTTCCCCAAGTTGACCCTTAACAGCGTTAGCTATCATATCTTGACTTGTTTAGCAGTCAATGGAATGTGAGAGATGTCTTTCACAGATTTATCACTCTCACTTCCGCTTTCACTGTCACTATGCTTAGATGATCCATCCATTGAACTTTTCTCAAGCTTCTTGTTCAGGGTAGCGATTTGATCATTCTGAAGTTTGATTTGAGCATCCTTTTCCTCTTCATCTTTTATCAATTTTTGGAGTAGGTTATCATCTCAGCAAGTTGCTCTTCAATAGTTTTTGTTGAAGTCACCATGACAACAACTGGAAATGACTTGGAAATTTGAGATGATTTCTCAATGTCAGGGGTCTCTAGAGGTGAAGAGGTAGAGGAATCACTACTGGATTCAGCATCACCGTCGACCCTAAATGGGCTAAAGAGGGGACTGGTACGAACGACCAATCTCTCTAACCGTTCAGTTGCAATTTGCTTCCATTTGAGGGGAGCAGCAGATGGTTGGTCATGTTCAGCTGCAGAGCTAGAGCCAAACATTGGCGCTTCACGCTCTTTGCGAAAAGAAGACACGATGGCATTTTCAGAAATAGTTTGTCTAACTGATTTGCGTTGACGGGTAGGGATTGTCGAAGCTCAAAGGCTTGCGGCAGCAGTGGCGACAACAACTTTCTTCATTCCTATTATGTTTACACCAAGAGTCTGGTCGGCAATGAAGTCACCCAGTGTCACAGTCTTTCGCTGGGTAGCATCAGAGTTGTTAGTGAACTCAACAATGTTCTTCCTTGAGGATTGATCTTACAATTGTTGATTTTTTTTCCTTTATGAAACAGAGATGTCCCACCGGGCGTGCCAAAATTTGTATACATCAAATTTCGCAGTCTAAATAAATAAACCAAGAAATAATGTAACAAAGATAAATTTATATTGATAATATGTTGGTACAATCTCCGTATTAAAGTTTATATAAAATAAACGAAGTCCTCTGATTCTGTTCCACAGCTTGATGTCGACACGTGTTGATAGCGACCTTGACTTGAGTGTACGACGTTTTGTCCACGTCGACTTGAATTTGAGTGTTGGATGACGGTCTATCAACGTCAACCTGAGTCTGAGTGTGGGATGACGTTTTGTCAACGTCAACCTAAGTTTGAGTGTGGGATGACGTTTTGTCCACGTCAACCTGAGTTTGAGTTTTTGTTTGGGTTTATTCGAGTGAGGGCTGACACAGCTTGAATCTCAGTCGAATGTGTTTGAGTTTCTCCGAAAAGTCGTCACGAATTTGATTTGCTTATTGACTACTTCTACAGAGGATTTCCAAGAGAAATTTGAGAGCTCTTGAGAATAATGATCTTCCCCCTGCAACTGAAGGTGGAGGGGTCTATTTATAGGGGATGAAACCCTTTTATGGACTTTTGGTGGTGTGGGCTTGAGCCCGTTTATGACTTGGTAGTCTTTTACCTTGTCCATTTAGCCATTGTTTTTAGGCTGGTGATATGGACTGACCCTAATATTTTACAACCCAAATTATGTTTATTTAATTTGGGCATTATTTAGGAGGGCTAAATTAATTAAATTGGGCTATTATTTCTTTTAGCTCAACTGATTAATTTATTAATAATGTAAAACACTAATAAATTTTTAGTGTCTACAACGAGCTAACAATTAATTAACCAAATTGTCAAGACAAGGGGATTCATTACGGTCGATTAGGGGACTAAGTCACTCAAATGTTTCCTAATTACTCTCTCGAGTTAATTAGGAGGACCTAATCAACCAATTTTTACCTATTCTCATGGTAAAATTAATTAACCAAGTATTTCCACAACTCATAGTGATTCGATTGATAACCTAGGAAGTCAATCACCTATTCTTATGGTGAAGTCAACCTAAAAACTAGCTGAAGGTCTTTCTAATGTTTCATTTCTCAATCCTTCACCTTGGATTTACATAACATGTTCAAATGGTGATCAATCAAATAAACAAGGCAATGAAATTAGCTAGACAACACAATCTCACCAAATCACACCCCAAGCTTGACTTTCAAGGTCAACACATGTTTAGCAAGGTCATCCTCTTCCCCTAGCTACTAAACTACTCACTAGCCATGGAAAGGAATAAATAAAAAGCTTGAGCAACAATGGTGAAGCAACAATGGTGAAAATCATATTTAATAAGGTAATTATCAACTAGTTACTACTAATCAATAATAAAGTAAGGTAAAACAAGTATAAAAGTAAATAAAGAGAAGAGATAGAAGAAATACTCAAAGATCGATGGAAATCAAATGCAAAACTCTTTCAATATAGCTTCAATCTTCAACTTTAAACTTTTAGATCTAGTTTCTCTCTCTAAACATTCAACTTCTCTCTCTACTCTCTCTCTAATTAAAGCTAATTAAAATCTGAAAATAAAGCTTAGTTTATTATTATTACAAAAATGGGTTTTTATACCCCAAAGTACTAAGGGCAAAGCCCTAAAACACAAAACCGAAATCGTCCAAAAAAACCAAAAAAAAAAAACCGAAATCGACCGAAACAAAACCGAAATAGCAACGGAGTGACCGCTCCAAAAACAATGGAGCGCCCGCTCCAGCTTGGAGCCCCCGCTCCGTGGTCGCTCCAGCCCCGTTCCATATCTGCTGCTTCAATTCTGGGCTATAGAGCAATCGCTCCTTAGCAAATGGAGGACGACTGCTCCCCTGGCCTGTTCTTGACCATTTCAACATGCCTAAGCAAGCAAGACTTGAAACGAGGTTAGATAAAGGGGAGGGGGATGCACATGCTCTAAAAACTAACGCAAAACACAAAATCATGAAAAGGGAACTACATGGCCTAAAATGCAACTACATGACCTAAAACTAATCGTAATTAATGGGTCTAAAACCCACTTATCAAAGCTCCATCCATGGTTTTTCACCCCAAAACAAGCTTGTTTCTTCAAAACCATCAGCTTGCACCCTGATTTAGAGCTTCTAGAAAGCTCAACAATGGCTATAAGTAGCCATGTTTAGTAGCTCAAATTCAATAAGCAACAAGCAATAAATCTTCTTCTCTTCTTCTTCCCCTTTCTCCTTCTCTGATTTTCTCCATTAATACTAACACATGAAACTTCCCTGTTCTTCTCTTCATTCTTCCATGGCTGCTGCCAGTGAAAACCACCACCAAGAGCACCATTTTTCCTGGGCACGCACCACCATAGCATCACCCACAAACGCCATTACCTTCCCTTTTTTTCTCTCGCTTTCCTCCATTAACGCCGCCCTCAAACCACCACCAAAACGCCACACCTTATGGTGCGAGTGAACCAAACGCCTTGAGCAGCCTCTTCTTCCTCCCTCTTCTCGCTTCTCCCTTGTCTTTCCCCCTGCCTCCTTCGCTGCCCCCTTTTCCCTTTCGCTGCTGCACCACGGCTGTCCACGCAACCCAGCCCCGCCAGATTCTCCGGCCACCTCGCCGCAACCAACTCCGGCAGGCCACACAACACAGCCCCGCCTTTCCACCTCTCTTTCCCCTGCCTTCGTTCTGGTTCAATGAGAACCAAGTTACGGTTCTTAAATGAACCAGTAATGGAAATTATGTTAACCCAAAGTCAAGTGCTGACTTTGAAGAGCGGGTCATTTAGGAAATGTCGTAATTATTATTATATATTAAGTTGGTTTTAAATTATTATTTTATAATATTTCTGGAGCGATAAATGGAATGTGTGAATTCGAAAGGTCTTTGGATGACGTTCTTGGAGTTATGACGATATTTTGGGATTAGACGGTTGATGTAACCTTTATGTCCAGCATTAGTATACACTCCCATATGTGTATATGTTAGTATTTATGAAAAGTATATTGTTTATATGAACCATGATTATTAAATGGAATTGTTAGTTATGAATTATGAAAGTGACGGTAACCTTTATATCCAGCATAACATGTCTGCCCGTTATATATGTGATATGTATATTATAATATAACGTTATGAATGCATATGTGTTTTATTATCATGAATCATGTCCAATGCAAATATATGAATGAATAATTATTAAAGTAACCTTTATACATGCCCATGTTCATGTTTATGAAGAGTATGATGTTTATATGAATGACGATTAATTGAAAGAATTATATATGAATTATGAAAGTAATGGTAGCCTGTATGTTCAATATTGTATGCTTGTCCAAATGTGAAAATGTGAAATGCTCTTATATGAATTATGAAATTGTTAATAATTATGTTTTAATTATATATGCTTATGGAATTATATTATTTTTTTAAATGAAGTTATGGTAATTAATGATTTATTTAAATGATTTCTTATGCTTAAGTAATGACTTAAAATAAGTATGATGTTTTATGAAGTACGACTTTATGAGGAATAAAACCTTATCTGTTAATGTGACTTAAACGATCTAAATTATATCTCTTGATTAAATTATATTTAAATAAATTATGGAAACTTATAGTTTTTGAATGATCAATAATACAAGGATATAGGTTTTCATTTAAGAACCGAATTTTTCACTTCTGAAAGTATGATTATATATTAAATGAATACTGAGTATTGGAATTATGAAATTTATATTCTTTTAATTATGACATTGTGAAAAGGTTATATACTTCATTGTGAACTATGAATAATATATGAAATTATGAAGTTAAAGTAAGATGTATTTTTCTTATTTATAAACGATATTATATTATCAGTTAAAAATTCAAATGGTTATTACATATATATGTATTTTTGATAATATATAAATGTTCATGTCATATTCTTATACAAGTAAACCATGTATATGCAAATTATGGTTACGATATATATAGTAAAGTATATTATTTTGAATCATTATATAAAATGTGAGTAATGAACGATTTGCAAAAGTAAGATATTATAATATACGACTATTATGATGTTACTCTCTAATGCATACGCTATGATACTATGAAATTATGTAATCTAATATGATCTCATGAATTGTTTAACATTGCAGTGAAGTATATCGTATTAGGAATTATAATATGATACTATTATGAGTTAAACGATCTAAATAATGTCCCATGAATTATTTAAGGTTTAACTAATTATGATTTGTGAGATATATGCTTGTCCTGTTTATGAGATTCTACAAACTCTACCTTTGTGATTATTACTATTAATCTTAAGTTTGATTGCATGCTCTAAATGATTGTCTACAAGATGTGCTTAGTGTCAATTACTAAGTATTGATATGCTAAAATTTCTATGAATAACAGAATGTGTACATTACGAAATGCTTATGATATGAAAGTCTGTATTAAGTGAATGATGATGTGACAAGCAACTGTCTTTCTGCAAAAGTATGATAATGTAATTGTTATGATTTATGAAAACACTAAAAGATACGAAACATGATAAACGAAAGTGAAAGATGGTTCTTGGCAGTATTCTGTTATGACCAGGTCGTGCACGTACCTTCTGGCGGTTTGTCACCTTCTGTTTGTGGGAGCTTATGCTCTCGGGTGACACCGCACTGGACACCACCTTCCATTATGAAGCAAATGTTCTCGGGTGGTTGCCTTCCGTTTACTATGATGATGATGTATTTGGGGAGACGTCCCTTTTGTTGTACTCGCCAAGTTACCAAATTAAAAAGATATACATGAATGAACAAAGAATGAAGGAAACCTGTGAGGTTTCAAGTTACTAAGAATGTCTATGATGGAAATACGTAATGTTTTAAGATGATAAGATGATTCTTGTGAAAGTCGTAAGTTTTAGTGTATATTGATAACCCATGTGGATTGATGAATGCTTTTTCATGTGTTAATTTGACTCACTTATGCTTTTATAATTACCTAATGTGATTACGTAATATCATATGCTGATCCGGTATACCTCCAAGCTATATGAATTTATGGAAGTTCTTATGAATCTATGGAAGTGTTCGTTAACATGATTACATGTATGGTATGAACGTCATGGTTATCTTTATGATCTCACGCATGTTAGTTACTTATGATTATATGTACAAAGGGTGTTTTTCGGAAATATATTTACAAGTTAAAATGTTGTAATGGTAAGTAAAAAAACAATTGTCTTACTGGCTTGGAGTAATGAACTGAACTGGTAAATGGGCAAGTTATAGGTGGCGGAAAAGTTTATGATCTATAAATGGACCGAGATGGTCGAATGTTTAACGAATGAAGATGAAGGTAATTTTCTATCCAAACCCTATACTTGCCAATGATCTAGCCTCATGTTTATGGTCCTTGCCAATCAGACTGTTCAAAGTTAAAGTAATCTGATAAGTATTTCCGAACAATTACCAGAACGACGTGTTATGCGCCTGTGTATGAAAAACGTTTTCAAACTAAAACTGTTTCTACGGGCTGGAGTAAAATTACGAGTTTTCCACTCATTTTGGAATGTTTGTTCTGTGTTTTCTTGTTTCTCTATTTTTCTTCTGAACGAAGCTCAGGTTAAGAAAGAGAGCTCAGGATCAACCCATGGAAAGGAAGTCTTTGAGATGGATTTGATGAAGCACTATTTAAGTCAATTATGAGCTTTTATGTAAGGTTTATTGAGCTGGTTTAGAAACATTGATCTTTTTAAGGATATTGTATTAATAGTGGGCCATAACCCACAGGTTTAAGGAAACGCTTCCGCTGATCATTGAGGTTACCTATGGTAATGATGCTTAATTAAGGACCCCCGGATTCGGGGCGTTACAACTTCATATTAGGAGGCTGTAGCAACAAATAATTCGATGCTTGTACCACTCTGTTATCTTGTTTGTACATTTATGCACTTTACTTCCTTGAACTTATTATGTAATGCTTGTACCACTCTGTTATCTTGTTTTCTAAAATAATTTTTTTTATTAATTGTGAAGATATTCCGCATGGATATGAATACCAATGCCTCTTGCATAATATTTTCAAATGGGACAAAATTAATTATTAATGATACCTTATACTCAAAAAAATATCGAAAAAATCTTATAAGCTTTTGAGACGTGCGCCAAAATGGCTATTATTTGGAAACAATGGTGGATAATGGAAAAGAATACTTGTGCTTTACTGAGAATAGATGTGGCAAGAAATATATGTGAGAGAAATTGCCAGCAGATACATCAGATGTAACACCCCGACAATTCTCTCTTTATTAAACATATATTTTCCAAACTAAAATAGAGAATTTATCAAGGCATTATCGCATGTGTGAAAACGTATCGGCTTACTTAAAGTGTTGCAGCGGAAAAACATTAAATAAAACTTTATTAAGTACTTAAACCATAGTAATTATCAAAACATTATCCGAACCTCGAAAGATAATTCAAAACTAACTTAAAGCATTTAAAATAAATAATCAATAAATCAACTTAATAAAACGTAAAAGTACGAAGCAATTAAAGTAATAAAGCGATCTCTCATCAACGCTTCCCAAATCCCAAATGAGTAATTGAGACGATACATCATCTTCCAAACATGTAGGCAGTTACTCAATTGAAAATTGCTCACCAATAAAGGGCCATCACATGATCAATAGGCACAACCATGATCGACACACAGAAAAGCACGTAATCAGCAAAGTTGAGTACATACATAAATAAATAAAACACAAAACCTAATCATGATACTACTAGGCAATAAAACATGATCAATAAAGATACCTCAAGACTTCAACTCGTTAAATAAGACTTGACTTCACAAGACATACAACATGATAATCATTTAGTAAATTGAATAGACAATGGATCGAGTAGTTGTCCAACCAAAACAGCCTTTAAAATAGAAGACGAATTACAGGCTCGACTCCGTAATCCCTTGACCAACGATTTCGAGGAACCTTTAAAAATAAAATAGGGTACGGTGATCAATCTGACCCCAAGAAAAGCCATGGGCTACCACCATGTACTCCAACTCATACTAGCCCAGAACTTCAGACGTGTACAAGTCTAAAGCTATTGCTATGAACTTCCACTTTAAGTAGTAATAAATTATTTGATGTTGGACTCTAAACAAAGGAACTAACACATAACATGAATACAACAATTCTCACTTTTATCTTAAGTTTAAATAAGTAATCATACAGTTCCTATTGACCAAGAATTAATCCTCCAATTATTTGTTGACTTATATTAACAATCGAATTTCCAATAACAATAAATATACATACCCTACAAAGCCCTCGGTCTTTGCAAAGCAGTAAAATAACCATAACCAATAATAATTCAACTTACTCACAAAGCGCTCGGCTTTTAAAAAGTAATAAAATATCCATTAAGGGAAACAATTCCAAAATCCAAAATCCAATAATAAAATATCATTACTCCACATCACACGATGGATCAAAATATAAACACTTCCAAACAACATGCTTGAATCAAACATCCATTCCATCATGTAATAAACAAAAAGGCAATTAACATGCTGAACAACACGTAATTCCAATTCAATAGCCACGTATGAACCATAAAAGGGTTCCCTATACATGATACTATAAATAATCCTAATCCTTAGGACATGATATTAGTCTAACACATAAGGACATGTACGTACTTTGTTTAGAAAAAGTGAGAGGCCACTTTAAAACTCTAGAAGTCGCCTAGAGTAAATTTTCCACCTACCAAAATAATAACATAACAATGAATTAATATCCTAATTAATTCACAGCAATATAATCTATATATATATTAAAAAGCGTAAGCACAGGTTGCAATCCGCCACGTGTCACTCTCCATTCTTCACAACAATATTTTATCAACGTTTCTCTCAATAAAAAAAATACAAATTATTCATGAGAAGTTTCGAACTCGCGACCTTAAGTGTGGAAGATAAATGCTCTAACCATTATGGCAAAACATTTTTTATTTGTTGCTTCTTTTATCAATACTAATAATGATATTAATGATATTTTTCTTTCAATGAAAAAGAATAATTAAGGTACAATATTTTAATTCAAATACTAAAGTATAATGCATATAAATACCAGAGCATCGCCTGGGCCTAAATACTAGTTTATTTTAAAACGCTTCAAAACTCGTTTTAAAATACTTTGAAAACATTAAAGTTTCAACCTTTAACAACCTATAATATAATCCTATAAGTCTAGGCTTTAAAAACCTCAAAAACCATTACTTTCATACTTAAAACTCACTTTAAATAATAAATAAAAAATCTGAAATTATAACTTATATTCATAATAAATAAAGATCAGATTTTTAATAATTCAAACAATAAAGTTTCTAACTTTATTTATAGATTATATTAAAACTCATAAAACTCATAACTATAATATTAATACTTTAGTTAAACATTAAATAGAGGATAAAGGTTAAGAAATAACCAAAAGAAACCACGAAAAACCTAAAACAACGAAGTAGACACGCACGAGAGGGCGGCGCGTGGCTGTGGGGGTGGCGGCACGTGTGCAGCATGCGGCTTGCTGATGTGCTGGTCGCGTGGCGAGCGAAGAGAGAAGAGGGGGAGTGAGGTGGTGCGGTGGCATCACGCAACACAAGAGGGGGCGAGTGTGGTGGTGAACGTTCACCGGAAACCAAATGGAGGAGGGGTGGTGTGTGTGTTTGCCGGTGCACGCAAAACGAGGGAGAAGAGGGAGAGGAGTGGGCGCTAGTTTGGAGGAAAGAGAGAGAGAACTAAGGATGTCCAAAATTTGGTGTTTCGGGAGGTATTTATAGGTTTGTCTAAAACCTATGGAGATTAGGTTAGGCTTAGTTTTGGGCTTGGGGTTGATCATCCAACCCTAATTAAAATATTGGGCTCCTCAACCCAATATTAAAATTATTTCAAAAACAACCCAAAACATTTAATAAAATATTCAATACTTCAAATCCAACCCAATAAATATTAATGATTATTTAAAATGTTTAAACAATCATTTGACTTTCAAAATAGTTAATACTTAGGGCCTGTTCATTTCAACTTAATTTCAGTTCAGTTCAGCTCTAATCAGTTCAGTTTAGTTCAGTTCAGTTCAGCTCCAATCAGTTCAATTCAGTTCAGTTCATTTCAGTTCAGTTCAGTTCAGTTCCATTCTTTTATAACTATTTTGTTACATATTATTATGTTGGTTTAATTTATTTTACTAATTGCTCTTATCATTATTATTATTATTATTATTATTATTATTATTATTATTATTATTATTATTTATTGTCTATATCATTATTAAGTATTATTATTATTATTATCAGTATATTATTTTGTTTATTATAGCTTTATTTCATTATTATTACTCTATAATTTTGCACGGTCTGGCCCAATCATTATTTTATTACTAAATATTAATATATAATTAAATCTAATTATTAAAATAGTAATATTAATTTAATTCTTAGATATTATTGTTATTATATAATCATCATCAGGTATTATTATATTAATACAAAGACTATAAGATAATTTTTATTAATTATCATTATAATCATTAATCAATATTATTATTAGTTTATGATTATTAATATATTATATTTATAATTATCATTTAAAAATATCCAAAATACAATTATTATTATTCATTAATAATTATGCATTATAATTACCTATCATCATAATTATTATTTAATATTCATATTATTATTGTTTAAATATCATTTATATATTTATTAAGTTCAATTTAATTCAATTCAATTCATTTCAGCTCTGTTCAGTTCAGTTCAGTTCAGTTTAGTTTAGTTTAGTTCAGTTCAGTTCAGTTCAGCTCCAATCAGTTCAGTTCAGTTCAGTTGTTTTCAGTAAATCTAAACAGATCTTAATTAATTAAATGAAATAATTATGAAAATGATTATTAATATACTTTAAATATATTTTAAAAATTAATAAAATTACGGGGTCTTACACCCCTCTTAAAAGAAGTTATGTCCCGAAACTTGGCACGAAAAACTAAATCGTTTGGAAAAATTCTTTACTTAAACTTTTCAAAACGGAAAATTCAGAAGAAAAAAAAGTGTGGCACTCATTTGCACAGTTTACCAACTCAAACTCAAATGTGTCACTCATGGACACATTAGTTTGCACCAACATGTGCAAATCGCCAAACTACTCATAGAATTGCATAATAATATCATAAAAATAGGCAAAAAGCGTTAAATTCTACTGCATTCTACCCCTCTTATAGAAAACGAGTTACTCCCTCATAATTCACCTCAACAAACAAGTCAGGGTACTTCTTCCTCATATCATCCTCGGCTTCGCATGTTGCCTCTTCGGACTCATGGTTAGACCAAAGTACTTTCACGATACTCACATCCTTATTGCGTGTACTATGCACCTTCTTCTCCAAAATCTTCACAGCTCTTTTCTCATACGTGAGGGTACTATCAATCTGGACTCTTTCGGATTCTAGAACATGATTCTCATCAGGATTATACCTCTTAAGCTGTGAGATATGAAACACATCGTGCATCTTCTCGAATTCCATCGGCAAAGCCAACTTGTAGGCTACTTTACCAACTCGTTGCAAAATCTCATACGGACAACATACTTGGCACTCAACTTGCCTTTCTTACCAAATCTCATAACACATTTCGTCGGTGAGACTTTCAAAAACACTTTATCGCCAACGGTGAACTCATCTTCACACCTTTTCAAATCAGCGTAACTCTTCTGCCTATCCTGGGCAGGTTGAATTCTAGCTTGAATCAACTTCACATTCTTAACGGTTTCGTCAATGAATTCTATCCCTAGCACTATGTTCTCACTAAAGTCATTCCAACATATAGGACTTCTACACTTCCATACATATAAAGCTTCAAAGAGAGCCATTTTTATGCTCGCATGGTAACTATTGTTGTGCGAAAACTCAATCAAATATAATTGGTCTTCCCAACTTCCTTGAAAATCAATCGCACATGCTCTCAACATGTCCTCCATAGTATGATTGGTCCTCTCAGTCTGATCATCTGTCGCAGGGTGAAAAGCAGTACTCATCGTCAAGGTAGCTCCAAGATTACGCTGAACTTTCTGCCAAAAACTTCGAGAGAAATCTCGAATCACGATCTGAAATAATATCTTTAGGCACACCATGGAGTCTCACGAGGTGCTTAATATAAGTCTTTGCAAGTTGCTTCTTTTTCCATGTCTCCTTGATCGGAATAAGTACGACAGATTTAGTCAATCGATCCACGATCACCCAAATAGTATCATTGCCAGTCTGAGTCTTTGGCAATGCTGTCACAGAATCCATAGAAATCGAATCTCACTTCCATTCAAGGACTTCTAACGACTGGACCTTTCCCATGGGTCTCTTGTAATCTATCTTCACTTTCTGGCAAGTCAAACACTTGGACACGAACTCAGCAACTTCTCGCTTCATATCCGTCCACCAATAATTCTCCTTAAAGTCTTTATACAACTTATCACCACCAGGGTGTACTGAATACAGAGTATTATGGCCTTCCTCCATAAGCTTCCTCTTAAGCTTTTCACACTTCTGTAGTATACACCAACTTCCTTTGAATCTCAGACTTCCATCCTCATGGATCTTAAAATTCACTTCTTTTCTTTGCTTCATCTTTTCTTTAATCTTGTCAAGATGCTCATCCCTAACTTGACTCTCCAAGATCTCATCGATTGACAATCCTAATGACAAAGCGTTCAATCTTGCTTCTATCTCTCCAGGATTCAAAATCTCAAGGCTAAGCCTTTGCATATCTCGATACAACTCTTTAGAAACTACCAACGCATTCACGCTATCGTTCGTCTTCCTACGCAAATCATCGACGACAAAGTTTGCCTTCCCTTCATGATACTGGATATCTAAGTCATAATCCTTGATCAATTCTAACCATATCCTTTGTCTCATATTGAGATCTTTCTGAGTGAAAATATACTTCAAACTCTTATGTTCGGTGAATATCTCCACGGTCGCTCCATAGAGATAATATCTCCAAATCTTCAGTGCAAACACAATGGCAGCTAATTCTAAGTCATGAGTAGGGTAATTAGACTCATACAACTTCAACTGACGTGATGCATACACAATCACCTTCTTATTCTGCTGTAACACACATCCCAGACCATTCTTAAAAGCATCACTATATACCTCGAATCCATCATTCCCATCGGATAAAGTCAAAACAGGTGCAGAGGTTAAACGATCCTTCAAAATCTGAAAGGCTTCCTCACACTTCTCATTCCATTCAAACTTCGACTCTTTCTTTATCAAAGTAGTCATAAGTCTCTCTATCCTCGAGAAATCTTTCACAAACCTTCTATAATAACCAGCCAATCCTAGAAAACTTCTTATGTCAGACACATTCTTCGGTCTAGGCCACTCACTAACGGTTTGTATCTTCGCAGGACCACATAAACTCTTGCCTTAGACACATAATGACCCAAAAATGCAACTTTCTCCAAACGGAACTCACACTTAGAGAACTTGGCAAACAATTGATTTCTCCTAAGCGTCTCCCAAACCATCCTCAAATGCTCATCATGCTCTTCTTCATTCTTCGAGTAGATCAAAATATCGTCAATGAACACTACGACAAACTAGTCTAAGAATTCATGGAAAATCCTATTTATCAAGTCCATAAATATTGCAGGTGCATTGGTCAACCCAAATGGCATCACAGTAAACTCATAATGACCATATCTCGTCCTAAAAGCAGTACTAGAAACTAAGCCTATGGTAAACTCAACGGCTCTCTTAGGCGGCATTCCAGAAACCGCACTTGAAAACACATCTAAGAACTCATTCACAATAGGTACATCCTCAATAAACTGTTTATCAAAATCAGGAACAGCCAAAACAGGAGCAGATACCAAAGCTTTCTTCAAAACAATAAATGCCTGTTGTGCAGCTTTAGACCAAACAAAAGCCCCTTTCTTAAGCAAATCAGTCAATGGTTTACTAAGAATTGAGTAATTCTTAACAAACTTCCTGTGATAGCCTGCAAGCCCTAAAAAACTTCTCAATTCTTTAACTGAATAAGGAACAGGCCAACTCTCTACAACAGCAACTTTAGAAGGATCAGTTTCCACTCCCTTAGAAGAAATAAAATGCCCCAAGTACTCAATTTTATCTAAAGCAAAGCTACATTTACTTGCTTTCATATTCTGCCTCATTAACTCAAACACAGCTGCTAAATGTTGCCAATGATCTGCTTCAGTTTTACTGCAAATCAATATATCATCAAAGAACACAAGAACACACTTTCTTAAGAGAGGTTTGAAAACACTACACATCCAACTCTGAAAAGAGACAGGGGCATTTGTTAAGCCAAAAGGCATAACCAACCATTCAAAATGGCCTGAGTGAGTTTTGAAAGCAGTTTTATACATATCTGCTTCACTCACTCTCAATTGATGGTAACCTGATCTTAGATCCAGTTTACTAAACACAGTTGCTCCTGAGAGTTAATCAATTAACTCATCAATACAAGGAATTGGAAATTTTTTTTGATGGTTCTTTGATTAAGCTCTCTATAATCTACACATAATCTCCATGCTCCATCTTTTTCCCTACTAAAACCACAGGAGATGCAAAAGGGATGGCACTATTCTGAATTATCCCTCTTTCTAGCATATCCTGAACAAGCTGCTCAATCACATCTCTTTGTTTGAGAGGATACCTGTAGCGTCTAATATTTACAGCTCTATTCAAGAGGAATGGTATGATCAAATACTCCTCTATGAGGTGGAAGAATCTCAAGATCTGCAAAGATATCACTATACTGCTGTTGAAGATGTAATAAAGCTTCAGAACACTGTGGTGTAGCTTGGGCAACTATACTGGAACTCAACTGCATAAATTGGACATCCCTAACTTGTAGTAAGCATAACTCCACAGCACTACAAAGCATCTTAGCAGAGGGAGCACCATTGACTAGCTTTACTTTCTTAGGATGCACTCCTTTCAACATAAAAGGACAACCATTCACCTCAAACTGCATGAATAACTCTTTAAAATCCCAACAAATAGGACCAAGAGTTGTCAACCATTGAACTCCTAAGACCATATCACAACCACCTAAGTCAATCAACAGTACATCAGCTGTAAACTTGATGCCTTGCATATGCCATTGAAAACCCTTACATACATGTTGACACCTCAACTGGTTTCCATCAGCAACAATCACAGCTTGGGAAGGAATACTAGTAATGGCACACCCCATCTTTTTAGCTAACTGTAAATCTAAAAAGTTGTGTGTACTACCAGAGTCTACCAGGATATGAAAATCCTTGAATCAACTACACCTTGCACTCTCATAGTCTGAAAATTATTATCTCCAGACAAAGCATTAATAGAAATAAGGGGATCACAAATTTCATCATCATCAGTTTCCTCTCCTTCATCAATAGTCTCTAATTGATCATTTTTAGAAATTTCAACTATAAATAGTTGAGATTCCTTGAATGGACACTTATAATTTCTATCATAAGGTTGGTCACAATAATAGCACAATCCTTTAGCTATCTTTTCTGCTCTTACATCAGCAGGGATGTGTCTAGGATTTTTGTAGGTTTTAGGGTTGAATTTGGTTAGTGAGAGATTATTTGGTTTAATAGGAGGTGTAGGTAAAAGAGGTGGTTTATTATAGTTTGTCTAGGGTCTATTAGTGTAAGTAGAAACTGATTGGAGAGGTTTATAGGAAAAAGAAGAAGAGGGTTTAAAACTTTTGTGAGGGGCTGCCATAGCTTCCTCTTGTAACCTAGCAAACTCAACAGCCTCAGCAATTTTAGTAGGTTTGAATGCCTTAACAAAAGGTTTAATTTCAGGTTTCATACCTCCAATGAAACTATCTAAAATGGACTCCTCAGGCAAAGCATGATGTGTATCTAATACATCTGCCTTTAATTCCTCAAATTCATCTAAATAAGAGTCAACATAATCAGTTTGCTGAAGTTTATTGAATTTTTCTACAACATGAACTCCTCTTTCATCTTTGAACCTTGCTGATAGGTCCATAACAAACTCAGGCCAATCTACATTTCTTCTTGAAGCTAAATAAGTAGTAACCCATTTTTCATCTTTACCAGTCATATGTAATGCAACCAAATCAACTTTTTGTTCATCAGTAATCTTGCAAAGTTTTTATCCAGATTCTACAGTCCCCCAATCAAATTGAGGAAAAGAAAGTTTAGGATTATATCCAGAGTTTTGGTGGAATTAGACTCTCTATTAACACTTGTTCTTGAAGAATCTGAAGAGTATTCTTGAAGTTTGTCTTTTAATTCTAGAATCACATTCATCAACACATCAATCTTCTTAGATTGATCCTGAATCTGAGCAGATTGGTCATTATACTTTTGAGATTGATCTTGCATTTTTCTATCTAAAATACGCAATTGATCCTCCATTGCAAGATTTCTTCTAGTTCTAGGAGCCAGAATGATTCAAACAATCAACTGTACTTTGAATTCTGAAGAACAACAATTTCTGTTGAATTTTTAAGAACTAAATCACAGCTTAATGAAGTTGATTAATCTCATTACAGCTTGATTTAGATTAGCTCTGATACCAATGATAAGGTAGCTCTTAGCTTACCTCATAGTATTAACTAGTTGACAGAAAATAGAACAGGAAAGAAGAAGAGAAAGAACAGAATAGAGAAATAGAGAGAAAGGTTAGAGAGAGAGAGATTAGAGATAAGAAGAGAATGAAATTTGTATTATGATGAATGATTTACAATAGCTTGTTTCAGCTTTATTTATACAACCAGAATTGAACAGCAAAGCTTAACAACGGAGCTATAACAGAATCTAACTAAATTATAAAAATCAGTTGTAACAAACTTTGGCGCCAAAACTAACAAACTCAATTAATAGCTATTTAAACAAACTTTAGTTAACAGCTAACAACCTGTATCACTTTCATCAGGCGCCGGCGAGCCTGTGGTTAAAGCTCCCTGTCTGGACCCGCAAGCCCAGAAATAAAAGAGCCGAGAAGAACGACAATAACAAACTAGGTAATTTCGGGTGCAATTAGTAGCGGGGCCTTTTACAAATCCATGAAATCAAATTCATATCTTAATATGTAAGATTTGTTGGGTGGTTTGGTATTTTTAAGTGGTTTGTTTCTCAGTTTTCTATAATTGTGGCTTTTTCAAGAATCTTGCCTCTACCCAATTTCCTATTTCCTTTTTGGTTAAAAAAATATTATTATGGTTTTGGTGGAAAGATCGGAGGATAAGTCCAATTTTTCTCCACTCATGGCCCACCATTGGAGTAGTCTTAGAAGAAGATGATGAGATTGAAGAGTTGTTTGAGAAATTTAATGGACCTAATGAGGTGATATCTTGTGCAAAGGCCTTGAAAATTGAAGGAAACCAACTTTATATGGAAGATGATTTCAACAATGCATTGGCTAAATATAAAAAGCAATCAAATGTCTTTGCATTGTCACTCTCTGACAGCGGTAATAACCTTGTGATTAGACAATTAGCTATTTCCCTTCACCTTAATTTAGCGGCTTGTGAGATAAAACTAAACAAATTGAAACGGGTCGTTGTTTTATGTACTTGGATACTGGAGGTGGATGAGGGGAACGTAAAAGCTCACTTCAGAAAGGGTTAGCACACTAGAGGTGGATGAGGGGAATGTAAAAGCTTACTTCAGAAAAAAGTTAGCTCTAGCAAAATCAGGAAATAGGAAAGAGGCTTATGTGGTTTTGAAGAAAGCAAAAGAATTGGAACCAAGACCAACTAATTGTGAAATTCTAAAGGAATTATCAAGATTAGAGGGAGACCTTTTGGAAGGATTGGAAACTATGAAAAGGGAATCAAATGAGGATTTAAGCTCAAAACCCTTGGGAGGACAAATCATAGGGCCTTTAAATGTCAAAGCGAGGAATTCCTCGCCTAGGAAATTGGACATAGAGAAGCAAAAGGAACAAGCTCTTATTTCAATAGCTCGTAATGCTGACAAAATTGGAAGTGTTGGTGAAGCCAAGAACGTATTTGTGGAAATTGGCGACAACATGAATGTTGATAGGAAAAGCGACACAAAACCCAAATAAGCCTCCTTCTCAAAGCAAGGTAAGGTAAGTTACACCAACAAAAAGAATCCAGCCATGCAGATGACAATATCCAAAGCGGTTAATGAAAAGTTAAAGCAAGGAAATGAGCTTGAGTTCTATCATCCCCGCCCAATGTCGTGAAATTGTCAACGGTCCAAAAGCTGGAGTGAAATTGTCAACGGTCCTAGAATCAGCACCCACCTTGAGTGGAGTCCGAGATGAATTAAGCTGGAGTGAAATTGTCACGCTCACAAAGGAGGACAAAAATGTTGGTGGCGCTAATCACACTCCCTTAGACCAATACAATCCCAACCCAAGAGAAAATGAGACTTTTTCACAAAGAAAATTGGTGAACTTTATGATAAAGCAATTCAATCAGAAGTAGCGTGTGCGCACACTCCAATGGAAAAGGTAAGAAATGCTCTAGGAAATGAAAATGGGCAAGCTAATTTGTGTAGAAAGAAAACCATTGCTCGCCGTACTACAACCTCAAAAGGTAAAAGAAGGCAGGAGTACCCAAAATTACCCAAATCTCATACAGGTATGAAGAGGATGAGTGCTACATCCTCCACGTCAGATAGCCACTCGAGGAAGAAGGTGACCAGTTTTATATGTTATTTTTTTAGTAAGTGTGTTTGTCAATGTTTAAACTACAATGTGGAGACCCAAAAACTAGCTCGTATAGCTAGAGAAGGGGTATAAGTTTGTATCTTTCTTTTATCAATAATATTGTTTTCACGTGGCCAAAAGAAAGAATAATATTTGTTGAAAGATAACGCACCCACCATAAATGATCAAATTTACTATATATACTAGTGTTAATTAGGCTCGATGTTTTTTTTAATAAGATACAAGACAAGCTTAGAAGACCCTTCTCACAAGGGTGTTAATTAGGCTCGGTGTTGTTCGGCCTCCTCACACTATGTTGATGTTAATTAATTTTAAAAGTTACACTTTTACACTAAAACCTTACTTTTAAGGTTTTAAGTTACAATCATATTGTTTTGAGTTAAAATCTTTTGATTTTATTATAATCTATCTATAAACATGTGAATAGATTGTCTAACCCAAAAGTTACGCGATATATTAACTGCGACTTGATGTTTGGTTTTTGGTGTTTTTGTACTTAGTTGGTACTATTAGTCTTTTTTTAATGGTTTTATGTATTTAAAGGAATGATGCAAATGACACCTAGTGTAGCATAAGCGTAAAAGTGGAATACTAAAACTTACCGCAAAACATTGACAATATTTGACTAGGTTCTACCTTTTATATAAGGAATAAGAGATACCCTTTGATGCAGGAAGTCTAATAGAATTTTTCATTTTTTGTAAGATTAAAGTGAGATCTCCTTTGAGTCTAAGTTATGAGTACTCTTTAGACCCGTACAAAGTATATAGGGAATTTTAGTGCTCGTGCAAAGTGTACGGATTGCAAAATCTTCTATTAAACAAACTTTAGTGTGCAAGTTATTGAATTATTTTAAATAATCGCATCCAATGAAACCCATCTAAGAGTAAAAAAAATACAATTTGAGGTTCATTTGGTCAAGATTGAAGGTAAATTAATGATGTAGACGCTTTATTAGCATAGAACGTTATATGTGATTTATGAATATTATGTTGGAAAATTTGTGAAAAACAACCTTTTATAAACGGAAAAATTGCCTAGAATAATGCAATATTTTGCTCATTCGCAGATAATAATGCAACCTAAAGATTATTCTGGAATATTGCAACCTTTATACCCCATTTATTTTAAATAGGACAAATTACCGGTTACCTGAACAATTGGTAATTTTATTTAAAACTTTCACTTTTAATTAATATATTAACAAAAACTAAAATAATAAAAAAATAAATCCCCCCACCCCCACCTCCCACGGCCCCACCCCTCCCCCCCCCCACGCCTGCAGCCCCAACCCCCCACCCCCTGCTGCTCTCAGCCCCAACCACCCCACCCCCCACGCCTGCAGCCCCAACCCCCACCCCTTGCTGCTCTCAGCCCCAAACCCCCACCCCTGCCGCTCTCACCCCCACCCCAGCCAACACGTCCCTCGTCGAAAATTACCTAGAACCACCCCACCCCAGCCCCCACCCTATTTGCCGCCTGTTTTCTAGTTTGCGCTGGTGGGCGAAGGTCGCCAGCGAGTAACGAAGGGAGTGGGCAATAGTTGCGCTGGTGGGTGCGAGTCGCCGGCGAGCAACGGGCTGGGTTGCGTGAGCCTTCAAGCTGCTACTCTTGACGGTGGTGGTGGTTTCTTTGTTGGGGAATGGAGGAGGGAGTGGGGGTGGCCGGTGGTTTCACGGGGGAGGGGGAGGGGGTTTTGGTTTTTATTTTTTTAATATTTTTGTTTATAATTTTAAAAAAAAAATTATTTAGGATAACCAATAGAAATACGACACGTATCTCATTTAACCTCTTCTTTAGGTTAAATCCGGTTTTACCCTACTTAAAATAAATGGGGTATAAAGGTTGCATTCTTCCATAATAATCTTTAGGTTGATTATTATTTGCGAATCGCCAAAAGGTTGCATTATTCTAGGCAATTTTTCCTTTATAAACCCCTTTTTTGCGAGGAATAACCTTTTACAAGCACTTTTTTGCGAGAAACATTTTTAATTTTTTTTGGCATTTAACAACCTTAAACAATTTTTTTTTGCGAGATCAAGCCTCTAGGCCATTTTCTGGCATTGTTTTTGGTTTAATAATTTAAGGTTTTTAATAAAATTGTTTAAGATTGTTAAATTCCAATAATATTTTAGAAGGTTGTTTTTTGAAAGAAAAAAGTGCTTTACAAAAGATTATTTCTCACAAATTTCCCTATTATGTTAATATCAAATTTCCTTATAAAATAAAAAGAGAAATTTCCTGAGGTACCGCTGGGGTTAGGGTTAATTACTCGGGTATCCCCTCTGAATTTCAAGCTAATTCAAATGCCACCAGAGTCACTATTTGTGGTTTAAATGCCCATACTGTTAACGGACGTTAGGTTTTCGTTAACTTTCTCTATTTTAAATTATAAAACATATGTGGAAAAATAGTTATTAAAAAAAAAAGTTAAAACCCCACCCCACCCACACTCTCTCCTCCCCACCCTTTTTATTTATTTGTAACTCATGAATATCAAGCTCACTATTCTATTTGATTACATTTATTGTATTTACATTTTTTTAAAAGTTAGCTCAAATGTCTACCCAATTTATTTGAGAAAGAGAGCAAGTTATGCGTTGGTTAGAAGACTTAAACAGTGGAGGAGTAATCAAATTGTTAGGAACATGGGAAGACCTAACATAACTTGAATGAAGGTAATTGAAAGTGATATGGGTTTACTTGCGATCAATGAGAACATGGCGTTGGAGAGAGGTGGGTGGAGGGAATGAGGGAAAGGATTCACGTGGAGGAAGGGGTGTGATTAACTTATTTATTTGTTTACCTTTAACGTGTTTGTCTTTGTGTTTGAAACTTTATTGTCACACTTATCGATATCATCTTTGTCTTCAACAGTTTCAGATGACGATTCATGTTAGCCGACCCCAAATCATTTTGAGAATAAAGTTTAATTGTTGTTGTTGTCGTCGTTGTTGTTTAAGTAATTGCAAGCTTGGTCGAACAACTCTTTCCATTTGTTCCACTTAAGTGAAATTTGTTCATTCCCATGGAAATGAACAAATATCTTTCAAGACAAAAACCTTCTCTTTGAAGCCCCCATGCTATTTTGAAGATATATGTTATTGTTGTATGATAGTTAATTGAGATGATGCTTAAATCAACTTATTGAAAATGTGTCCTTCAGTCAAACTGCATTTCTCTATTAGAAGTTCACATGATCAATTACACATTGACGATACATTAGTTAAGTATTATCTTCGTATTCGAAATATTGCAACGCTGTCTATATACAGAAATTTCTAAATAATTACGACACTTTTTTTTTCTTTCCTAGTATAGTAAAAATAGGGTTGTTAAATGACTATTATACTCTTATTAAATAAATTTTATTATTTTCTTATTAACAACAACTAATCTAAAACTCATTAGACTTAACTACATCACTAAATTAACACAAACCCTCTCCCATTCATTTCTCTCTTGCCTCTTCATCTTTGTCTAACATCTTCATCTTCATTTCCTCCCCTTCTATAAATCTTCTCTCTGTAAAACCCTAGACCAACCATCGCCACCACCACCAGATATTACGAAACCACCGCCATCACCACCACAACCCAAGCACTATTGCCATCGGACACACTCTACTTCAACACCAACCAAACTCCACCAAGATGCACCACTATCACCAACAACAACCACAACAACAACAAACCACCCCACAAACCCACCAAACATCACGAAAACCACCAACCCAGCCACCAAAGACCACGAAAACCACCCCTTAAGACCCACCACCCCCACGAAATCCACCAACCCCACCACCAAATCGACCACCACCTCAAATCGACCCACCATCCCACCCTAGTGAACCCACCTCCATTGCAGACAACAATATAACAGCGACAACAATCAAACAATGATGCTGCAATAAAATGCAAACAACAAAATCAATTGAACAGCAACAAAATTAATTGAACAACAATGGCAGCAAAATTCAAACGAGAACAACAATTCGAACAACAACAATCAAACAACGATTGCTGGTTTAAGGTTCTAGGGGTGCGTTTTTGTGGGTTTCGAGCATTTTACGGGGAGTTAGGGTTTTCGGGGTGTGTTGGGTTTTCGTCTGGGGCTCGAGTGTTTTAAGGGAAGTGCGGTGGTTTCCAGGAGGTATAGGGTGGTCTATGGGGGAGTGAGGTGGGGTGGGATTTCGAGATGGGCTGGGGTGGTTTACAACCATTAGGTTTTGTGTTTTAGATGAGTTGCAGCGGATTCCGGGGAGTGGGGTGAGATCGTTGGTGGGCCATGGTAGTTTGTCGGGTGTCAGGATTTCTTGGGGGTGGAAGTGGTGGTTCTGGTGGTCGTGACACCTTCTAGTGGTGGTTGTGATGGTGGTGTAAATTATTTAAGGTGGCGGTATGGACGGGATGGGTGGTATAGTAATGGGTCTGGAGGTGATGGCAATGAAGGTGGGTGATGATGGTGCCTTGATTTTCTCCACTTAATTATATACCTTAATGCCCCCACTTCCCTATATACCCTTACAATGACATAATACCACTTACAAATAATTGGATTGGGAATCTATAAAAAAAAGTGTTGCAATCTTCAGAATACGGAGATAGTATTTTATACGTTCACCTAAGAAGCGCTTTGACTTAGCATATCTCTATTATATAAGTGAAGAGGTGGGGGTGGACACCAAAAAGAAAAAAAAGAAAATAAATAAAATAAATCAATGAGTTTATTAAGTAATTAAGTTTTATTTCCAAATGTAGCCATCAGATTTTTAATAAAAGATGTTCAAAACTTCTAACTAAAATATCTAAAAACCTACAAAGTAAAAACAATTAAAAAAAATATCAACGATTATATTTTCTTGAGATTTATAGATAGACACCCACTTTGTTATACTTTTATATACTTTTGAAATTTTTTATTTTGAAATACATGAGTAATTGATTGTTCATGAGTGAAGACACATGATCAAATCGATCATGATAAAGTATTTTAGCATGAGTGAGAAATATGATAAAGTATTTTCAAGTACTTTTGAATTTTTTTCTCATTTGGACAATGAGCAAAAATACCTACCGATAATTATATAACAAAAGTCGTAGTTGATGGTGGGGAGTAAGGGATGTTTTCAAAGAAAAATGAGCCAAAATAAATTTAGCTTGAAAACAAAATATGTTGTGTATCTTCACATTTTATCATGTTACACTAGCCAAAACACACATCGTATACAAATAAAATTAGGATTTTTTGTTCAAAGCCACCTAAATTTTTCACATTTTAGAAACTCCCACTTTAATGAATTTCTCTTTTAAATTTCCACCTATCATTCTCAATTTTATTAGAAACTCCCACCATTTAATGATTTTTGTTAGATTCCGTTAACAAAACTGTGAAGTGGGCTCCACATATGCATTTTATTATTAGTTTACGCTGAAATTAAAGTCAATTTCATCAATTTAAGGGCAAATCCTCAACAAATTTAGAAAAAAATTGGAACGAATTACAACTATTTGGAAAGAATTAACTATTTCAAGTTTCATTTTTTAACAAAATGTATATGTGAGACCCACTTAATGGTTTTGTTAATGAAATTTTACATTTTTAGATTTACTGAAAATAACTTCTCAACTTCTCCTATATAAGGACATGTTTAGATTTACTGAAAATAACTGAACTGAAGTGAACTGAACTGAACTCATTGGATCTGAACTAAACTGAAATTAAGCTGAAATGAGTAGGCCCTAAGTCTGTTTATCCAACCAAGAAAATGCAACTGTTCATTCTTATTCTCTTCATTAGTCACGAAACTAAACACATAAACACATTTAAAATTGTCAGCACATACATCACAATGGTGTACATATAACAACTTAAAATTACGGGAAAAAAATGTCATCGCACGCATCGCGTGCATAAAATTCTAGTATAATATACTTGAGCTCGAAGTTTGACGTTAACTAATCACTATTATATAAGTGAAGAGGAGGGATGGACACCAAAAGTAAAAAAAAGGAAAATAAAATAAAATAAAAAAATATTAACTGTTGCACTAATGATAGATAATTAACACTAAATTAATTAAGTTTTTCCACTCAAAATAATATTTTTTAATTATTTCGCACGCACAGCGTGCACATGATGCTAGTTATATTTGGGCATACACATTACAACAAATCGAACCATTTAAATATTTTGGGTGGACCTAAAAGTGTGTATTAAAAGACAAGTCCAAAACTAATAACTAAAGGCTCTAAAGCATCACCGTTGAAGAATGTCCTGTGAGTTATTAGTGAGGAAAGGGGCATGCAATTTAGTCGGTGGAAGAACAAGTCACATTGATTGGCTTGTTAAGAGATTCTCTAAAAATTGGAAGGATATTGTTAAGATGTTGGCTATTCCTTCTATCCCTCAAAAGATTTCTCATTTAATTTGGACAAAAATTTTAAGGATTAAGGTTGGTATGGGGCCTAAATATTCATTTTATAATTGAAAAGAAATGTAGTAAGTATTGTAGGCACGAAAAAATTACAATATGTCACGTCATCGAATTTCATTAGTCCAATAAAGTAACTGTTGACTTTATAAACGTGAATGATAAATGAAATTAATTAATTCTGACATATTATAAGTTTGGATGGATTTAATTATTAGTCATTTATTAATTGGATTGAGGCCTAATAATAAAATAGGTTATTTGGATAAATGATGGCCATGAGGCCCATAAAGATAATGGCTACTCATTAAAACTAAACCCTAACAAGCTCTATAAATAGAGCTATCCAGTCTCATTTGAGAAGGGGTTCAGAAAAAACCAGAGAGGAGAAACCATAGAGAAAAACTAGAAGGTGGAGAAAATCTAAAGTTATTCCAGAGTGCACAAAAACTCTCTGAAACTCGTCAACCAACATCAATTCTTTTAACCTAAAAGAAGAACAACAAGAATAAAAAAATCAACGTGTCATTCTATTCTAAAGAAAAAGACTTGAAGTGATCAAGTCCGGTGGCTCTTTATCTAAGAAACCAAAAGAAGACTTAAAGAGATCAAGCCCGAAGGCCCTCATTAAGAAATCAAATATGTATTACGAAGGTGTCAAGCCAAGCTCGTGATACAACAAGTCAAATCATTATGGAGATTGAAGCAGGGGATCAAATTTGAGATTGTACCCTAAAATTCAAATCAATAAATTTTCTTATTTTGTTACATTTATCTTGACTATGTTTTTGCAGACTTAGTTAAATTTTGTGTTTACAAGTATCATTTAGAACTGTTTATTAAGAGAGAGAGAAAGTGGGGTCAAGAGCTTTTTGCAAGGAAAATAATATTATAATTGGTGGACCATATTCAAATAAGGAATTGGAAAATGCAATTGGGACAAAAGAAATTAAAAAAATGGGAAATCCTTTGAGGGGCAAGTGGAGTATTAAATAGAAAGGAATTACAACCCATCCTACTATTCCTCCTTGAAAATACACGTACAAACATCATGAAATCTAGAGAAAGGTAGAAAACTCTACACACTGGAATTACAACCCATCCCTTTATTTATGATTCGATTATGATGTGTGCTTACCATTATAAGGGTTTTAATTAAGTTTCTATACTTGTAACCTAGTTCAGTAACTAGTGGAAAACACGCTGCAACGGTACAACTATATGAGAGCTAAACTTAATACATTTATGTGCATGAGAAACTCTTGTTAAACATATTTCTAAAACCTAACATTGGAATCAGAGCCACTTGTACACTATTTTTATTGTTACTTGCTTGATTTTTATTTTTATTTTTAGAGTTGTTTTCATGCTTAAATTATTATGCGTTTTTTGTACTTCGTCATGGTCTATTTTTAATTAGAAAATGATATATGCAGCCTTTTATGCCAAAAGTGTGGCAAATAAGATGTCCAAAAGTAAAAATAAAAAATCAAATTGTTAAATCAAATTAATTACATCAACTAACGTGTTGTTTTGGTATGCATTCCTATTTTATTACCAATTTAGGTGATATATTAAATGTTCTTTATTTTTATTTTATTTTTATTTTATTTTTTTTTGTAAGGAGAAGTGGCCCGGACCCCGCTCTGGTCCTATTGGACCGGACACTTGAGAGTATGGGGGAAGGGTAAGGAAAATCCCTACTCTTAAAGTGCCCCTAGTGGGGATTGAACCCCCAACCTTGAGGTTGGAAGGGTACACTCCTTTCCACTAGACCAAGTACTACTTGGTATTTTTTTCTATAATGATAAGGAGAAAAAAGGGGAGATAGTTAGGAAACCCTCCGCTCGAGGGGAATTCCTAGCATATCATTACAAAGAATTTTTGATAGATCTTAACCATGCCAGTCCGTAATACATAAGGAGTCTACCACTAAGTGACCCGCATTAGCAATCCAGTCTGCTGCTTGGTTTGCTTCTCTGAACACATGTGCAATATGAAATTCTTGGAATGCTCTAAGGTTGATTTTTGTAACTTCAATAATGTTATCGATCTGCCACGGAATGGACCAAACACCATTCATTGCGTTTATGACCAGCAAGTTGTCGCCTTCAATCAAAATAAATAAATGTGGGAATGTGAGGGCTCTAAGAACACCCCTATGAAGTGTCGTAGCTTCTGCTGAAAGGACCGTCGGGTTGCCTAAGTTGGGGGCTGCCGCTGCCAAGACCGTACCTTCGTGTTTTCTAATGATAAAACCTCCTGCTGCGCTGTTTTGCTTGACGGAGCCATCAAAGTTGAGTTTTATGGATCCCACGGGAGGGGGGACCAGTTGACAAAGATGGGCTGGGGGGCCGCCTTTTTAGGAAGATAGGGGATGGGGGAATCCAAATGGGAAGGGCACAAAGCGAAACCGTCGTAATGGAGTCGCATCTTCCATTCGTGGGAGAGTAATCTTGCACGGTGCTAAATCCTATGTATGTTGAAAGCTGTGTTGTTGAAGACAACATCATTTCGGTCCCTAGATGCTCCACACAAGGAGGGTGAGATTTGCAACTAAACCTTTATCCTTTAAGTGCTGTTTAAAAAGGTCTTTGACCGTTAGGTTGTTTATGGAGCAACCTAACCAATCTTTCACCGGTGGAAGAGCCCATAAGGTTGCCACCTTGTGGCACATAAGGAAGAGATGGTCTATTGTTTCTGGGCACAAAGCGTCACAGATGGAGCATGTTTCAATAGGGATAATATGTCTTTTAAACATAATAGCACGTACACTAATCGCATTATGTAATACTTGCAAAATGAAGATATGGACCTTTGGAGGTAAAAGAACTTTCCAAATCTGACGGAATTCCCATTTGGGGGTGTCAGGACTGATGTTATGTGCCAACCAGTTTGCTGATTTGACCGTGAAGTCCCCATGGGAAGACAAACCCCAAATAGGTGTATCCATATCGATATTTTTTGTAAGAGTTATTCCACGTATTTGTGCTATCAGAGTGTGAGGTAGTATTGTACCTAACTTCTCGAAATCCCAATGTCTATCATCGGTAATGAAAGCATCCAAGCATAAATCAGTATTTATTGTGTTAGGGTCGAGTTTTAGCAGTTTGAAAAGGGATTGGTTGGTTAACCAATTATCTAGCCAGAACAAAATGGTTGAATCATCCCCTATTTTCCATCGAATTCTTTTTCTCAAGATGTCCCGTTGTTCCATGATTTTCCTCCATATGGTGGAGTGGGACGGTTTTGGTGTGTACTGGAACAGGGAGCAGTTTTTCAGATATTTCTGGCGAACTATGGAAGCCCAAAGATTCCCTGGGTCAGAAAGGACTTTCCAGACTAGCTTAGCCAGGAAATGCCTGCTGAGAGGGAGGGTCATTCTTAGTCCTAGTCCTCCTAAGCTCTTAGGAGAACAGATTCTATCCCATGCGATTAGAGGGATACCCTCTTTTCCCGGCCCCTGATTCCAGAAGAACTTTCGGTGTATGAAATCAATAGTAGAGGCAGATTTTGTCTAGAGCATAGTTGATGCACTTTCATAGTTTGGGATAGCTTCTAGATTCGATTGGATGAGGGTGTGTCTTCCTACTTTAGAGAGCAGACCAGCTTCCCATAGTTTAACCCTCTCATCGGTCTTATTAAGTAGTTGGACTAGATCCGCCTTGATAGGTCTAAAGGAACTGAAATGAACTCCTAAATACCTTCCAAGGCAGGCCTTTGGTGGCATATTAAAATTGCTTGCCAAAGTAGCCTTTCATGAATTAGGTACTTGCTTGGAGAAAATGATGGCCGATTTATGAAAGTTAACCAGCTGTCCTGAGTTTGCGCAAAAGCAATCAATAATTTTCTTTAGATTGTTGCACCAGCCTTTGTGGCTTTGCAGAATAAGAGGCTGTCATCAGCAAAGAGCAAGCAAGGGATCTTATTAGTGTTTGGGCACACTTGAAAACCAATACCACTTGACTTGCTAGAAGCAACAGAAGCTAGTTTTCTGATAAGGCCTTCCATACAAATAATAAAGAGATAAGGGGAAAGCTGGTCACCCTGCCTCAGACCACGGGTTGGTTTGAACCAACTCGTAGTGGTGCCATTAACTTTTACTGAATAAGATACCATGGTGACACACTGTTTAATCAAATCAATCCACTTCGGAGGGAAATCCAAGTGAGATAGACAACCCCACAAGTAGTTCCATTCAATCCTATCATAGGCTTTTTCTATGTCCAGTTTCAAAGCGCACCATCCTGTCTTGTTTTTAGATTTGTGGAAGGTGTTGAGGATTTCTTGAACTATAAGGACATTGTCGTGAATGGAACGACCTTTGGTAAATGCATTTTGAAACGGACTTATCAGTTTGTCTAGTGTAGGCTGTAATCTTGAGACTAGAATTTTTGAGACGGCCTTGTACAGGGTGTTGACAAGACTAATTGGTCTAAAATGGCCTGAATTTTCTGGTTGATGTATTTTGGGCATAAGGGTGATAATAGTATGGTTGAGGGATGGTGGAAGATGGCCATGGTCAAAAAAGCTAGAAACTACTAGGCACACATCTTTCTTAATAATTTCCCAGTATTTTTGATAAAATCCTGGACCAAAACCATCAGACCCTGGGGCTTTGTAAGGGTTCATGTCAAAGAAAGAATTTTTTATCTCTTCTTCAGAGACCATAGTCAATAGATTTTATGCCTCCTGGGTAGAAACAATGTAGGTGAAATTTTGAAATGCAGATCCATCTGGAACTGAGCCTGACAATGTGCAGTTATTTGTAAATGCCTTGTTCAAAAGATCTTTGATACCAGTTGGGTTCTCCACCCAAATATCATTGTCATCCCTTAGTTTGTGGATGGTATTGAGCGAAAATCTTTGCTTCATCCTATTGTGGAAGAAACGAGTATTTCTATCACCTTGGAGTAGCCAATTCTTTCTATTTTTTATTCCACAATGGGATTGTTTAAATAACAAGATTTTTTCCCGTTGATTTATGAGCCTTTTTAGGTGCTCGACAAGAATCGGGTTATAGGGTTGAGACCAAAGCCTCTCCTCTACATCCTGTATCTTGGCAAGGTTCTGAACGAGCTTGCTAGACGTGTGCTGGAATTTCTTCATGGACCAAGTTTTTATAGAAGACTTGATCAGAATTAGCCGGTTTTGTACTCTATAAAAGCGAGAGCCAATCTGTTTTTTCGACCGAGTATTTTTGACAATGGTATGAACTTCCGAGTGTAAGGCCCAGGCCTGGTGAAATCGAAACCGTGCAGGAGGGAAAATGGGGTTTGTGAGTGTATCACAAATAAGAGGGGCATGGTCTGACACTGTAAAAGAGCCATAAGAAACAGTCGTATCTGGGAATAAATCTAGGAATTTTTGGTTACATATACTCCTATCAAGTCTTTCGTATACTATGTAAGAGTCGTAGTGTTTTTTCCAAGAGAACACATTTTGCTGCGCAGGTAAGTCAAAACATTCAACGTTTCGCAGGAACTTTGGGAAACGTTGAAGTTGAGAGGCAAGGACAGAACGTCCTCCCTTTTTGTCAGAAGGGGAGTGTAATTCATTATAGTCGCCAACTACGAAAGTAGGCAGGGTTTGACTAAGGAAATAGGTTGTCAAATCATTCCAGACAGTATCTTTTTCCTGTTCTTGGGCAGGAAGATAAACTCCGGACACTAGAAGAGATTATTTCGCAATTTTTGAATATACAATCAAATGGGCACATCTATCCCAAAGGGTATAACTATCTATGTTAATATTATCGTCATTCCAACACACCCAAATCCCACCACTATGATTGACGGGATCAATAGTGAGGGTATGTTGGAAGTGAAGAGCTTTCAAAATTTTCTTACTATTGACATTATTTGTCATTGTTTCCAAGATAAAGAATATATCCGGTTTGAACCTATTTTTTAGAAAGAGTAGTTCGACAATGGCTTGGGGCTTTATAGCCCCTTGTATATTCCATGAAATTATCTTCATATTAAAAACTTATCAATATGGAGAGGGATTTGTTCACCGTAGTTGCTTCTTTGTCTATCGTAGAGAAGAAGAATGTTAGTCCAGGTATGGGATGTAGCCCATAGTTCCAAGCGAGTGGCAAAGCACTCGGTTCACAAATAATTACACCCAAATTTAATAAATTTAACATGGCAAGCAATAAAAAATTACAAGTCGGGTACAATGGGTTCTGCGTACAAATATGCTTTACAACAATAATTATACAGGCTACTTTCAAAGAGTAGCTAAGCCAAATTGGGATTGGTTGTTTGCTTGGACTGGGAGAAAGCAGCAACACCCCCTCACTTGACCAGCAATGAGAAACATAGCCTAATAGCAAACTGTAGCCCTTCCAAAAGGGGATCTTTAAGATGTGCCCACAAACACAAGTAAAGGAGAGATATAAGTGAGAAGTGTCAAGTAGTTTGAGTGAATACCAGTACAACCATAACTGGCAGGAGTTAGGGGCATGTAGCTAGGGGTGTGGTCCAGTGTGTAGAGAGCATTTACAGCATACACATTAGTAGAGTACACGTTTTGTCCTTCATGAAAATGAAGAAAGGTAAAATGTTTAACCCAGTCTAGAAGCATAAAGATGATAATGTCATTCCACACATGTAAGGCCTGAGCATAAGTACTGAACTTAAGAGTGGCATTGCAAATTAAGGAGAAAGCCACAACCCAAGCACTCAAAATGCACAGCAGCAGGTAGAAGTTATTGGAAAGAACAGCACTCCCAATTCTCAGATTTAAACAAAGAGTTAGGTATCCAATATGAAACCAGAAGAGCAGCATACTAGGCATCCAAGTATAGCAAAAGGCAGTAAAAAGGATCATGAACTCAGTGCTAGCATAAGAGTGCCAATGCTTGATATCAAAACTGGCCAAACTTTTGCAGTACATGAAAACTAAATCACTCTTAATAAGATAGGTAGGTGCATAGTTGCTGCACTTGCAACTCAAGATGCCAGCAACAGAACATTCACCCAAATTGAACAAAAACTGAGTAGAAGTGCTGGGGAGAAACAGAGCCCACACTTTCACAGATAAAAGCTGTACCAGACACCAAACATGTAACCAATGTGAAAGTATACTTAGAATCCAAGTGCAAAAAATATAACTAATCAGCAAAACCAGCTTTGAAATAGCATAAATAGTCCTAGGCTTCAAAATATTTCTGGACACTACTTTGCAATTCAAGATAGCTAATACTATAAAGACTTGGTGAAAATAAAAGATCTCAAGACAAATACACCAGCAGCATGAATTAGAGCAAAGTAATCCATTTCAGTATACCAAAACTCATGTACCCAAGCAATGTCACCACAACACTAACTAGAACAGGCGTAATTTGAAAAACGACAAGAGTAGTGTCAACATCCATAGTCAGGACAACTACAACAATCGTAAGCACCAGTGACATAAAAATCTGAACAACACCAAATGCATGAAGGAACAGACTGATTCGTTTAATCAAAACAACATTCACCCAAAACAAAGTCAATGGCAAAGCACAGTAATCCATCTGTGTTACTGAAGATTGATAAGTAAGGTAACTGGTAGAGAATAAAAAACTTCCCTGTTATGGAGGCACGCTGAGGTTGGCGGTGACCACCCGTTCTGAATGCTGCGACGGCATCTTTGGTCCGTGTCCATGGTTTTGTTGCTGCTTGGCGTCCAGGTCGAGGGATGTTGCTGCAGACATCCTTTGTGCGTCTTCGACTCGGCTGCTCGGACCCAGAATTTGGGGTCGAAGCTACCGCCATATGAACGAGCTTCGGATCCTGGTTGTTGGCTGAGAACCTTAGCGAAGGTTCCATTTGAATCGATCCCACCAAACCAAGGTGGTTGAGCAAGAGAGGTTTTCTCCAATCTCTCAGAAGTACTTTGGGTTTTGCAATAACAATGGATATTATTGCAATTAATAGCAAGGATGCATAAATCTGCTTCATTTACACAAACATTAGTGTGATCTTGGGGAGATGAAACAAATTTGGAGGAGGACAAAGCAATTGAAACGATTTTCGGCTGGTTGAGGCTTGAGCTAGGGTTAGGTTTCTTTTTCCTTTTTCTCTTTCTCTCTCTAGAATTCCCTTTTTTCTCTAACTTCTCTCTAAAATCCATTTTGATGATCACAGATAAGTACTACTTGGTATTAAATGTTCTTTATAGCATTAAAAGCTTCATATATCATTGTATTATTAAGGAAATACTAATCAATCCCTTATACTGTCAAGTAATTAGGTTGTGAGAGTTGTAGCTTGAGGTGCCAATAAATTTTAGTGTAACTGTACTGCAATTTTATATTAGCCATGCAGATGACTGTCGAGTGTAGAATTTTTTGCAAAATGTATCAATTCAATTGAAGTGTGTTTCAACAATTTAATTTATGTTCTAATTACACCATGCTATTGGTGAGGGATGAATTGATGATACTTCCGCAAGAGTGCATCTTCCCATGAGTATTGGTATTGCGCATTGGCTGCTAAATGTTGTTGAATTCTAACCAGGCTTACAAAGAAGACAAAAGAATTTCGATCCCCTATATTTTCTACAAAGAAACTAGAGGGGGAATATATTATTTCCCAGCAATAAAATCTCCCTTCGTTTATTCCACAGTAGTTGATGTAAAAATGAATCATTGGAGTGCAGGATGTGGTGAACAATATGAAAGAAAAAGAGTGGCAAGAATTATAGAAAATGTAAATCCCGTCGAGAATCAACCGCCACATGTGTAATAATCAAAGGTGGCCAGGTTACGCAAGACGCTTTAGTTTGTTGTATTGTTGTATGCTTGTACAATTTTTATTATTTCTGCATCACTAGCTCATTCTCATTTGAGGTATATTGGAAAATTTGAAAGCTTGTTGTATGAAGTAATATCTTTTCATCACTAGCTCATTCTCATTTTTGGCATATTTGGAAATCTTACCACTACGTATCATATTAGAAAAATGTGATATTATGAAATCCTAAAACATATAGGTGCACCTTACGCCACATTTCACGAGATATGCCTATTACTTGATTTCCAATTAGTCCCTTACCTTTTTTTACTACTTCGAGACTACAATAGTATTTGTGAATTATGAATGTCGTATTTTCTGAATCACTTGCTTCAATCACTCATTCTAGACAGAGGCAGAAAGTTGATCCGGTTTACTTCTTTTGAAGCTTCGTGATCATACAATATCCAAGAAAACCATTACAAACTACTAATTATGGGACATGGTAATCATAATTGAAGAAGCAAAATCTTCAGTTCATGTAATAAAATATCAAACGATGCATTAAACTTGCAACAACAATTAAATAACACAACCAGAACTGTTTCGATGTAAGAGTATTCCTTCATTAGACGTAGCAGCGTATTTAAGTCGGTCTACAATGTACATCATGAAGTTGGTTTAACTAAAGCGATTTTCTAATCTTTCTACATCATTTTCTCTCTTCTAGCGGTGTAATTCTAGTCCAGCTTCAATATGTATCTCTTTATTCCAGCGCTGTAATTCAACTTCATATTCGCATATGTGAATCACACAAGGCTACACAAAAAACTAATTAAAGACATGAGGCAGGTTAGTCACCTACTTCCTTTCATGTTTCGAGCTGCTCTTCGGCTGCCATCATGTAAGTTAAGCAACATGATTTTACAATGAAATAGGTGTGAAATCAAGCAGCTACTATTTCATCTACATAGGTGATCTCCTCATACTGGACTTTGGACTCCAAATCAATGAACTGGTTGGATTTGCTAGCCAAAAGCGAGATGCTAACCCTGCCTTGACGCTTAATATAATCAGCAACAGCTTTCATTTCTTCGAGTGAGATATAAATATATTTTCCTCTATCGTCCATCACTCCTGAAAGCCTTCCTGCAATTTACAGCAACAAAAAATCAACTACTATGTACGGGATTTTATTTTGAATTTTGCTTGAAGATCATTGTCATGATCTTAGATTGTGGTACAAGATGGTGGCATTAATGATTAGCGTTAGCATGAAGGAGCTTATAAGGACTAGACAATATGAGAATTCCGCGACGATTACAAAAAATGAGGGTATGTGAAAATGTTAAGGCAAATGAAATTCTTGTGAAATAATAATGTCATGGCTAAACTTTTTTCTCTAATATAGGCAAATTGCACTTAATACTTGCTCTCTCAGTCAAAAAATATAACATAAAATTGGTAGATAAATAGTGGTTACTATGCTAATGTTGCAAGTATTACGACACCTAGGAAGTATAAACTTTTTAAAAATTAAACCACATAACATTGACATTCCCTTAAAGCAAGAGTATCAATTCCGTCAACTTCAAGTGACGCCACCCTTTTCCATTTCCCACGCATTTCACTAG
This sequence comes from Patellifolia procumbens, assembly GCA_947645195.1. Taxonomy (NCBI): domain Eukaryota; kingdom Viridiplantae; phylum Streptophyta; class Magnoliopsida; order Caryophyllales; family Amaranthaceae; genus Patellifolia; species Patellifolia procumbens. The sequence goes on from CANSGD010000779.1 coordinate 97,708, forward strand.
TTCTCCTTCCAAAATGACTTTCACCCTTAACAAAATCCTCCAAAAATTCTCGTACACCAAGCAAAGAAATTTTCCACCAAATTCAACCTAGAACCTCTAAAAAAGGTTTCTGATCGTGTCTAAATATTCCATGTTTTACGGGGAGAAGCAATATAGCTATTAAATGATGACTTTAGTTTACTATGGCTTTATTCCATTGTTTTTCCCCTTCGTTTAGTTTGTAATAATTGTTCAACAACTTTGTAGATTCTTTCAAGTAATTACTTCCTCCTCAACCTTTAATTTGCAAATCATAAATCACTGTTCATAGAATTGGGCATTTTGGTTTATAGGTTTCACAAAATTGAGATTTTTTGGCAATTAAACCAAACTAGGGCTAAAAAGTAGATTAACAAGGGGGGTAACATGGTTCGGTTAAAGGGAAATGGAAAAGTGTGAGCCCCACGTGAAAGAAATTCCGAATTTTAATGGAATTGGTAATGATGCGTTTGCGTCTGCGAAGAGTTAAAGTTGGGTAAATAATTTTAGAAAGGTTTCTATTAAGTAGTTGTTCTCAAAAAGTGATATTTATTAGGTAGTTCTCAATTTTAGTTTTAAAATAATTTTGTTATAAATCTATGTTATATATGTGATGCTTAAATTTCACAAATATGAAACTTTTTGCCAAAACAACATCAGGATTCTAGTTGTTATGGCCTCTAGCTCTTTCATCTTCCACTCATCTTGAGCAAATGGTTAAACCATGTTTGGAATAAAAATTCACAATAATGTGTGATTTAAGCCTCGTTTATTATCTTTTTTTTTTATTTCAACTTCTAAGATCAGAAATATGGAAATGGAAGTACTTTTTAGTAGGCTTCATTTAGTTTTCAATTGATAGGATTAGTGAAAAAATTCACTAATTACAAAGTTCAATATACAGAATCTAAAACCAAAACTTGAGAACTACAAAGAATGTATTTTGAACTTTTGATTGTCTTTATTTTGGAAAATGTTTCCCCAATGTTTGACATTAAATTGATTGTCTTGGGACTAAGAAGGGAAATTTTAGTGCTGGGCGAAGTGTAAGCATGCTATGGTAATTACTTAATATAGTATCTTACTTAGGGATAATAGAATGAAGGTTGCTCTACCCAACATGTGTCCTAGCCTGCCGTAAATGAGGTATCAGAGTGGGCTTGTGCTAATTTTATGGGGATCACTCGAGCAACCTTTGAGCTCGAGATGATTTTGTGTGTTTAAGGCTTTAAGCTCACGAGCTCAATTATACCTAAAATCCTCACTGAGTCCACCCTATCTAGCAAAATTTTCAGCGACATTATAGCGAATTTTGAGCTAGTTTAATTGCAACAATTTCATAGCTCATTTACAACTTTATAGCAAATTAACAAAACAACACCGCATAGCATATTAACAAAACAACACTTATCACAAATTTAAAAATAGTTTAAGTGCAAACTGCGGCTACGTTTGGTGCGGTTAGGCCCAAGTTGTGGTTTGGGCTGAAAAAATGCCAAACCGTTTGCTTTGGTTTATGTCCCGAACTCTTACAAAAAAAACCAATGTGTGCCCACACTCTCTCTCCTTAAAAAAGAATTCTAAAAATTATTCATCACCTCACTTTTAATGAAAAATTAATAACTTGGCTCAACCCCAACTCTTTCCTACAACTTGGCCAAAAAGAGTGGGAAGGGTTTTAGGGGACGGAGCAAGCATCGATTGTTCCTAAAAGCATCACTATAAACTAGCGGATGTACTCCTTAGGCAATCCACATATAAACTCCCGGTTACCTTAAAACGAAAATTTACCCCACCTCACCTACGTGATGTGGACTTTCTCAGTAGCATTTTCCCTCATACTCTTTCCCTTATACCATGTGATGCAGGCCTGGCCCGGCCCCTCCAGTAACTCGCTTTCACATTCAATTTCTTTTTCCCTGCTTTATTATTGAATTTATTCTTACTTTTAAACTATCTACAAAAAGAAAACAACAATCCCTACTAAAAACTATTCAAATGTGTGCTCAACCCTAATCGAAAGTTAATTTTAGGACACAGTATTTTTCCATCTCCATATTTCACAACTTTCAATGATAAGTGACTCAAGGGGTGAACCAACATATATTACCAAATACTCCAAAAGGTTTTAAGCATCAGACGACCGGAAAAACGATTGGCTGCAGTACTCCCAGGTCATCTTGATAAACATTGCTAAAGCAATAAGGCTGATGCAGAACACTAATGAGCACTAATGGGAACACGTGATACACTAGAATAAATGGCTCGTGAGGAATGGCAAGTGAACTTCTCAGAAATGTAAACAACCAATTCCCAAGTCCACCTATCGTTGCAATAATCATAGAAAAGATCATCAGAAAAGAGTGTAAAGAGATAATGGATGAGTCAGCCTCCTTTCAAATATATCAATATGCAATCAATCAAAGCTAAAAGATGAACTATATTAACAATGGAAATGAGAAGAGAATATCCAACACATACCCAGTTTCTCTAGAGCAGTAATACGATTAATGCAATCCTGTGAAAAACATAATTCGGCACATCAGCAAGCTGAAAATCAAGTGCACAGAGCTACAAACAAATCAAAATCTAGACAGCAGAAGGAAACCCTGTCAAAAAGGGAAAGCATGTATCACAGACGGACCTATTCACTTGGACTCTTCACTTTATCTCACCAATCCATGACAGATTCACAAGTTGCCGACATGGATACGGATGTTTTACACTTTATTTTGGACCAAACTATATAAAATATTCCATAAAATGGCCAAGAACTTCAATGCATATCCATGTCTGACACAAGTACATGAGCCTCACTAACAAGGAAGTGAATACCATATGATAACACAGCTATCTTTGTTCGAACTATATGTTATTTTAGTCAAACTATCTCATGCCATGTGACAAACTAAGATCTTGAAAGTATGCTTAGGAACTCTGATGTGATGATTGAGTTACCTGAGTCCTCAGCCTAAATTCTGCAGCCAGGTCTTCCAAGGGTACACACTTTTGCTTCTGCAACAATGAGCTACGCTATAAAAAGTGCTATGAAGCAAAAAGCAAAAGTAAAATATGGCTGTTAATCATAATGCTACACCATGACCTCAAATGATCAGGGAAATGGAAGAAGGGAAGGGAGATACATCGATAAGATAAAAGGCCCCAATCATAATTCTATTCAGATTTCAGATATAAACTTCAAAAATGTAACAAACTTGACAAATACAGGACCTAGACCTACCTTAATGTATTCCACAAAGTCAGAAAGTAAATCCTGGTTCTCTTGAGCCTCATTTTCTGTGGTGCCCTCAGCATCAATTGAAAATGCCCCTTTCCACTTTTCAAACTCTAACGCGGCAGCTTCTTCTTCCCTAGCTTGCTGAGCCTTAGCTTCTTCTTCCTAAACATAGGAATCATAATAATCAAAATAGGACCAATTCCGAAAGAGATGGACAAAATTCCAAATGGTTCAAGTGAAGCATACCAGTCGATGCTCTTCTGCTTCATGTTCCTCATCTTTCCTTTTTCTTGCTTCTGCATAACGATCTTGCTTAGCTTGCCTTGTATCCCGTGTAGCTTGTTCAGCCTTCAACCAAAGTTAGAGGAGAGGGTCAGACAATGAAGGAAGTAGAAATGGATGAACAGTAACTTTGACAGATAGCTGAACAATTCTAGATCAGCAACAAATACTAACATATTATAGTGGAGTAAAAATGTTGAAAGTCGAAACGCTTAGATTGCCTTATCTATGTTGTTGTTAGGAAAATATCAAAAATCTGGTATGTAAAGCACTGGACAAAGGTCCTTACATACTCTCTCTACACCTATTTAAGTGCCATTCTTTAGCTTCCTCATACAATTATTACCAAAAGGAGTCAAAAGATATATTATTAAGCACATGTATTAAATGATAGTAATTGGTAATATTTTACAGATGTATCAACTGTTTAGGTAAGACTTAAGAGAAACATAGAAAAATGTTGTCAAATTTTTGCATCATATTATGATACTCATCACGAATAGGAAAACCAGCTCTATATCTTTGTTCAATAAGGGAAGAGAAGGGGGACACCACCACCACCAACAACAACATTACCCTAGTGCCTCAAAGGCTCCCACCATAAGGTGAGGTAAGGAGGGGTCGGATGTACTCAGCCTTACCCTTGTGTTGAATACACAAAGAGACTGCTTCCGGATGATCCAAAATGAAAATCGCGTCGAAAAAGCATTGACCACATGCAACTTCATATTATAACAAGGGCGGGTCTTTAGGAAGCCATTTTGCTTTGCTCCATCATATTCCAAAACCAAAGAATAAAGAGCCTTTCGCTCGATTAGAAAATGGAATATACTAACTTCTTCACTAATTACATAACTGACCGCTATACATATTAGATTTTTAATTGCCTTTACGCATTGCGTGCATTTGAGATTAGTTAATATAATGGAGTAAGATTCATTCCACCTGTCTTTGTGCTTCACGTTCTTGTCGTTTTTTATCTCTCTTCCTTGATCCTCTAGCTTCATAATCAACCCCATCGGCTTCATCATCACTCTCACCATCTACGATCAACCATGCCATTAGTCATGCAATTTGAATAGCAGGTTAAAGAAAATATATATTCCATGGATTCCTCTTATTAAGAAGGGTATAGCCTCGAAGCAAACTAGTAGCTCACGTGGAGCGAAAACTTTCTAATATTTTGTCATATCCATCAAAGTGGGTCATATCTCTTAATATAAGAGTTATGTGACAAGTAGGTTTTTTTATCAGCAAACTCGCAAACACTGAAGGATCAAAGCAGACCCCTTTGAAAACAAAACAGAGCATATAAATATAATATTATAGACAATCAAGAGCAACAGTAAATATATGACATAAAACATCGATTTTGTAAGGAACCAACCTTCAACAGCAGCTGCAGCTGAGGATGTACTAGCCCTGGCCATCGGCCTCCTGCGCATACGTCGAGTCCCGGTAGCACGAACCACATTATCCCTCTGAGGAGCCTGAAATTGTCGCAATTAACCATCAGATATAGGTAAACATAAAATACCCACATTCAACAACCGCCCTTTTCTCTAACACCTAAACTCAGTTTGGATTGGACAAAAAGAAGACAAAAATAAAATCAGGATATTTTCTTGAAAGACTGAGGAATTTGAAAACCTGAGGCTCTTCTTCAGGGCGTTCAGCAGCTATAGAATCCTGACGACGTCTCCATAAATATAATGGAACCAGAGCAACTATAAGGAGTAGTGAAAGTATAGCAATTAAACCATTCTCCATCTCCCAATTCTACTAACTGCCAACCAAAAAATTGGATTACTCAATCAAGAAATAGCAACCATTGACCGTAATTTGTAGATAAAATTGTAGCTAATTCACCACAAATTATTGGTGCATTAGAAACAATTACCAAAAGGGGTATATGTCTTAGATTATATGAAGCACAAATTATTGAAAAAGACTGCCTAATTATAAATTATAATTAGGCAGGCCAAATCCAATGGATAATAAAGCAGCCCAATAAACGGTTATCACAATCAAGAGAAGCATGACATCGTCGTCTTCTCTTCCTCATCGTATTCCGAGTAGGAGAAGACTAAAGACGACATCACGCCCTGCTACTCCTGCCACCTTTAGCGTCGGTAGTTGCCCGACTGTTTAATGAGAGTCTCGTAGCTTCTCAGTTGAACTCCCATGGCGATTTGACCGACTCCACTGATGAATTTGGAGTTAAAGGTGCAGGTGAACGTACTGGTGATCGGAGCTCCGGTTGTGGATCCGATTGACTCCTATGCTGAATCTCCACCCTAAATTCATACAATTAGAAGTACATCTGGAGCTGAATCAACCAGAAAAGAAGAAACAAGTATATCCGGATTGATTCATTTCCAGTTAGTTGAAAATTTGCAGAAAATGCACTACAAATAGCAATCCATAATGACCCAAAACCAGATCTTGCACTTGAAATCAAAAGAACAAAGGAATAATGCAATATTAAGACAAATTTGGAGAATCTTACCCGTTAGAATTCAAATTTCACACAATTAGCTCCAACTTCGCTCGAATTCAGCAATTTGCTTTGAAGATCAGCAAGTGGGAAAATTGTAATGGGAATTGGGGTTTATGAATGACGTTGAATAGACAAGTTCCAAAAAATCAAGAACTTACTGACAATTGAGGACCACAGTAGAAAAAAATAGTCTTGTGAATGTTATAATGGCACATAAGATATTTGGTTATATTATTATTATAAGTTTCATAATTTAATTAGTTAAATACGAGTAGTTGCTAATCGAATTAAAGTAGGCACCAAATGGATTAAAGTAGTCACTTATTGAAATCTTATTATATTGAATAAGTTTTTCCATTTTCCATTACTTTGGAATGTTCTTTGCAACATTAATTTGGTATTTACCCATTGCAATGGAGGGAATCCCGACTCTAATTTAAAGTACTCTCATAGTAGATTAAAATATCCCCTCAAATGGATTAAAATAGTCATTTATTCAATATATTGGTTGTTCAAGTTATTATGTTTACTATAATGTTAATTTGTTCTATATAATTTCAAATTTGCTATCAAGTTAAAATACTCAATAAATTGATTAAAGTGATGCTGAAATGGATTAAATAAGGAACTACTTAAAATTTATTAATTGTTCAACAATATGTTTTTACTATGAAGTTGAATTTTATCTGATGTGAATTTAAGTTGGCCTCTGAATAGATTAACTTAGTGACTTAATGGATTAAAGTTGTAACATCCCGTCAAAAATTGACTCAAATAAATAAATAAATAGATAAATAAAAGAGCAAGTCAGTGGTAGCGGAAATACCACCGAGACGGAAATGCTACTCTAAGGGTAAAACAACTATTATAATAAATTCATACTGTAGATAAAAACTCCGAAAAGTATCAAGGGATGAGGTCACATACCCTCATCTCTATTATCTCAAAACTAATCGTAACTCCAAAACACAATATCTAAAATGACCACTATCCGTAACAACGGTAAAAGTAATATCTAAAAGACTGTTTAGGAACTATAAAGTGGGAGAATCTAATGCCTATGTCATAATGCTCGTCCACTATGAAAAGCACTACACTGAAGCTCACAAGGCCGGATCGCACAACCCCAGTCCAAACGGTAAGTACTCTAAACTCCAACATCTGCAAAATGCTCAACAAATATCCACAATCAGTGGGGAGTAACTAACTGCTCTCCCAGCCCAATATAGGATTACAAATAGCAACTTAAAATAGAGTTAAAATAATTATCAGCCCACTATATCACATGCAGACAACATACATATATAAAAATTATTCAAATAACAGAAACAACATGTCATGAACCATAGACTTGACTACATTACTCATATTCAAACTAAATAAACATCAACAAAAGGTAAAAATGTATAATTTACTTCAAAAACCACATAATATGTATTGAGTGAGAGAACGCTAGTGAATCCGCAGCCCACTCCCTAAGAATATGTCAGATCGCAACCTCCAGAACGGCCTACAGGCATACGTTCCCTACCGTCTGTGTCTAAGAATGGCCAATCTCCCGATGCGGGATAATACCCTGCTCAGTATCTCCCGACCCCTCGGACGACAATATAATCCTAAGATTCTCCAATGCAGGGTAACACCCTGCTCAGTGTCCCCTGACCCCTCGGAGTGCATGTTCGTTATCTTTGGGACACCATCCCTTAGGCTACTCAATTCGAATACGACTAACACATCAATAACTTCAACAAAATGATACTCTTTTAAACTTCAAACATCAAACTCCAAAATACTTCAAAACATACACTTTAAAATATAATATTTTCTAGTCCTCAAACCAACAAAAGCATACGCTTAAAAAGTACTTCAAATTACAACAGTAATATAAATTAATAATAATATATCGTTAAATATCGAACACCAAAATTTACAAGCCTTCAAACCACACAATATATGCTTCAAAGATACTTCAAAATACAACTATAAAACATACAACATTGTACTCATCAAGGGCATTATCTGAGTTTGGGTACGAAGGTAATTACAGCTAAGTTATAATACCCTCCGTACATAACTCTTGGCGAAGTAGTGCTAAGGGCTTTATTATTCTCCCCCAAGCATTACGACGTCGGCAACTCAAGTTTTCATCCCAATAACATAATAAATAAAATACAACATGCAACAAATCTTCAAAAAGAGTTCCATTTATCAAGATTTCACCTCACAACAAGTCTTAACATGCTTTACTAAAACAAAGCAAGGCTTTGAAATGGTTTTAAACATATGCAGCAACTTCAAATAGATATAACTTCCAGAATACAAAATATTTTTAAGAAATTCCAACTGCATGTTAAAGATTATCTCAATAGCTTTCCAACAAGTGGTCATAAGCTTAATTCCGATGTAAAATGAGTGAGATATGACACTTTGAACATACACTATTCAAACTGGTCGCGGGTCGCGAAAGACCTTCTTTTTCATTTTCTTGTGCAAGCAGCACACATGTTATTTCACCCAAATTCTACCCTCATGTATTCATACATAAAACCAATGGAAACTAGCTCACAACATGATTCTTATAACATAAAGTAATTGACCTTAACATGATTATCAGACAATACATAAATCATAGCCCAAAGTATGAACATTGAATTTAAATTTGATAACTCTACATGAATTTTAACATGATAACAATTGCATAAACTTAAATAATAAGGAATTTTCAGATTAAAAACCCTCTACAAAATACAACCAAAACTCCCCTTAACATGAACAATAACCATTCAAATCATAACCAAACACAACTCTAAATTTCATGCCACATAAATTATAAATTCTAGTACTATCATGCTATCAATGTACATAAAAAACCAAGCATAAGTTTAGACATGAAAACATATGTAAAAGCATCCTTAACATGATTCTAACATGTAATAAAATAAAACGAATAATTCTATCAAAACGAATATAACTAAGCCTAAAAACATGATTTCTTCTCTAATAACAAAAATTCTAACACTACCAAAATTACTACTCTAATCCTAACGTGCTAAGAGAGATGCTAGTTACCTTGAATTTAGGTAAGAAAGAATTTTATAACGGCATCGAAAGAAGATAATAACATTGCTCACGAAAACCTCCAAGAACCGGATGTGTCGTCTGTTTGAAATGAAAACTGCAGCTACGTCTTTCACTTTCTTCAAAAACAAATTATACTACGAGCAAGATCCTTCCGAGTAGATGAATTTTCGCTACTCACACGTCCAAATCCGATAAGAAACGAAGGAGATATGAAGCAAACAAAATAGGTTTGCTGAAATGGCCGAAAATGGCGTGGAAGAAGAGAAGGGGAAAGAAAGAGCAGAATTTCTAGCTTGTTTTACTAGAACAATAAGGAGGTTTAATGGAGAGTTTAAGGTGACTTAATGTTGTATTGATGGGGGAGAATGAAGGGTTTGACCCTTAGTCTTTTAACGTTACAAAGTCATATAAAACACTAGAACCTCCTAGAAGTTCATAAAATAAAATAAGTTCGTCCCCGTATGCCAAAGTGGCGGACTTAAGATTTGTTACGTTGCCGGTCCAAAATAAACTTAACACTAAAAAAATAAAAGCATACCCTACTTAAATTTATATAAAATTACTAACCACGTGTTATAAAAAAAAGAAATACAAACATTATAAACATATACATTTTCCAAATTGATCACATTAATATACCACAATATACACTTTCATATTTTTGAAATATACTTAAGCTATTGAAATTAGATTTTCAAGTATAAATTTATTTATGAAAAAAAAGTATATTTTTAATTTTTAACAAATAATTTAACTAGATTAACACGCGAAATTTTTGTGAAATTTCGGGGTGCTACAAAAGTAGCCCCTTATTGAGGTAAGTTAATTTCGTCTCCTATTTTCAATGTGAGACAAAGTTAAAGTACTAAATGGATAGAATTAGAGCATTTTTAATGGAAATCTCAAACAATTCTCAATTACATTTGAGATTTGTTTGAGAATTAAAAGCACTCTTAATGGAGGTGGGGAAAAATCTCAGAGATTGAGATTTACTGGAAAATCTCGGTTGAGCGAGATTTCTTTGAGAAATCTCAGCTCTAAGTGGGCCCCCATAATAGCAATTGGTATTGAACAAAACGCAAGAAAGAAACAAGCACTGATGCCGTTTAACCCAAACGAAAAAAAATTAATAAAGGCCGCCAGTTGGGTTTGACGCGCGTCAGTCCAGCTGGCGCCTTCTGATTGGACCGACATATTTTGTTTACTTTGTGGACGTAAAACTTCCACGGTTAATATCTCGTAAACGAAAAATCAAAAAAAATCAAAATTCATGATTTTTCATTCTCTATAAATAGACACCCATATTGATATATTTTAAACACCTTTTAAAAACTCCCAAATAATTGTGATTTTCCATGCATTTGCTAAATTAATTATCTATTGAGTTTTATTCTCTTTAAAATTTCTCAATAAATATTCAAAATCATAATTATGGAATATGGAAATCCTAATCATCCTACTAATCCCAAGACTAAGCGTAGAAGTAAAAAAAATAGCTCTCAAAATCCACAAGGTATTTCTCAAAATTATCCTCAAAACCCACAATATTTTCCACAAAATCAACAAAATATGGGAATCAATCAACAAAACTTAAGTGATCATGTACTTTAAGTAATTTCTTAATAAATTCGTTGCTTTTATTTTGTTGTAATATCAATAAAAATATGTTTAATTTTATGTTAAACTTAATTATCGATTAATATTGATACTAATTTTATAGCTTTATGATTAATAAATTATTAACAAGCATTAACGAGATTAATATATACATTATTTCTTAATTAAATCTTAATTTTTGAAAAAATTAAATATCTACATCTACATCTGCATACGTAATTCTCTATTAATTTTTAATGATTATTTATTCATCAATGTTTATTACATAAATTTATTTTTAATTCATATTAATTAATAATAATCACCTTAATAATACAATTTACTAATAACAAATTATAATAAATTAATATGTAGTGTAGTATTGAAATTGGGTGAAGAGAGAGAAAATGTGGTGGGGTAGGCAAAAAGTAAGAGAGAGAATAGAATTGAGAATTTTTAAAAGCTCAGTGTTAAGAAGTGGAAAAAAATTCTCAATTGAAAAATCTCAATTGGTGATGTAGAGGAGAGAGAAATGAGGAAAGAGAAGATTGAGATTTTTTTTAAGGAAAAATTGACTGGAATAATCCAAACTATGCTCATTCCGCCGAGAATAATCCCAAGTATGAGTTATTCCTGTATAATCCCAAGTAAATTACTAATGGAATAATACAAGTGTACAACTAAAAAAAGAGGTAAATATCACTACATCCGTCCTAATTTATTTGCTACATACACGTTTTCGCAGTTTCAAAGATACCATTTCAAAAACTAATACCTCAAATATGGTATGGGAAATTACAAAAATTATATATTTGAAAAGTAAATATTGAGACGAATCAAACTGGATCTCACATGAGTATGTTTTCCATTATGAATATATAAATTCAAAGACAGACAAAGTGAAAGTGCTCAAAATCAAAATGTAGCAAATAAATCGGAACTGAGGAGGTATTGTGTATCACCTACAACCACAAGATTCTGAAACGAAAACGATATCAAAAACATTATTCTAGTAAGCTGGTATAAGTTTCTGGCATTATATTGACTAATGTCACGTGATGTTTTCCCTTCGTTTTTTCTCTTAATTGTTTTTCCTGATTTGTCTCTTTCTACCTAGTTTATCGCTTACTTTATAGTAGTACGCACTCAATACTCCTTCCGTAATGATGCAAATGAATAAATTAATCAAAAGAATTTCAAGATTCATAACCTCTAATCTCATTCTTGATTGCGTTAAAACCATTTTGATTAATTTATTCATCTACATCCTTAAATTACTTCTTTAAAATGCGTGCGAAACCAATTATTATCATTTCAGGAGGGAGTACTAATTTACTTATTTGCACATTTTTCACTCCGTCCGAAATGTAGCACAATTTTAGAGAAACGATGATACCTATTTATAAGACAAATTAGTGGGTAGATTGACTAATAAATTTGCAAAAACACAAATTGCAAGGCAGATATTATCAAACCGAAGAAATCAACGTCATAAACTTATCTGAGATACCTATTTACAACCTTTGTATCAAGATCAAGATCTTATTATAGATCGGAAAAATGCGTAGAATCGAATTGGTGGGCTCTGAACGTAGGATACTGAGATCCTACGTAGTTGAGTAATAGAGTTAATTTGTGCTATAATATGTGTTGCATGCATAGGCGGAGCTAGCATAGAACACGGTGGTGCACGTGCACCACCATTATTTTTAGGGTAAAAATAAAATTGGTAATAAGACAAATAAGATACTGTGCAAGTTTAAGCACAAAGTGAATAGATAGCACAATGGTTATGCGCCTAGCTCTACAACTCGTTGTTTTTAACAAGTCGTGGGTTCAAATCCCACCATACCCATTCCCCCTTAGATTTTCTTTCTTTTCTAAACTTTTTTTTTGTTGTTCTCCTTACTCATTCAAATAAGGCCCTTACTTTCAACTTATTTTTCTTTTTGTAAATGTTTATTAATCATTATATATATATATATATATATATACCCTTCACTCTTTTTTCCTTATACTTTCTTTTTTCCCCGAACTCCTTTTTTTGTTCTCCTAGGTACACTATTTGAACAATTACATTCCTCATTCAAATAAGTCCCTTCACTTCAATTTATATTTTTCTTTTTGTAATGATTCATTAATCTATAAATATATATCTACACCTTATAAATTTTTCTTTCATACTCGTAACTATTGTTGTATACATTTTTTTAACTATAATCTCATTATTTTTAAAGATGAGATTATATGATGATAAAAAGAAAATCCTTTGCACTAATGTCGCACAAGGCCTTATCTAGAGGCTTATTATATAAGCCAAACTCTCCCACGGCCCCACCATAACCCCCTATCTCCCAAGCAAATTCACATGTCAATATTCCTGAATCCGCCAATAGTAATAAAGTACTTTTTAAAATAAAACTTCAAAAAACTTAGGTTCAACGCTTATAAGTAATTCATGGTGACCCACCATAGCAAACATTCTAGATCCGCCTCTGGTTACATGCTAATAATATTTTTTTAATTAGTCGCAATAATAATAGTAGTTCAATGTCTCAAAGATTCAAGTAACCTCTTAGTGAAATCTAGTTGTAGAAAATTATAGATGAGAATATTTTAAAAAAAATCATAATAGGATCAAAGCATGATATTGTAGGATAATAACCTCGTATAAGATCCTACCATGCGATTCTTTTTATTCTAGTAAAGTCAATCAAACCTACAAAATTAAATTCTACATAGGATCGAGATCGGTCTGGAACATCGTAGCATCTTATAATCATAATAACGAGATCATAGAATCGTCAGATGAGAATCGATATTTTAATAACAATTGGTGATATATAAAGTAGTTTTCGTAAAATGACACTTTTTGAGATAGTCTATCACAAAAAAATCCTACATTCTCATTTATTAAGTATTAACCACAATTTATAAATAGTATTAACATCGAAGGATTTGGCTTATCAATTTTCTGTTTTCTTTCTACACTAGTTGTTGGACCGCGTGCTAACGCGCTCGGCCCCCCAATATGGTTATGTAATCGATGGGGTTGTATTACTTGTCGTTTAATTAGTCATTCTTAGGTTTTGTAAAAAGTCTTAGTTGGAGATAGCAAATGCAATATGTAAGAATTTATCATTTGGATATTGAAGCAATGGAAATTTTACATAGCTAGAGCAATATTTAAGGTTATAATAGAAAGGTCAAAGTAAATGAACACAAGTGGTAATTTATGTGGTGAATGATAGCCCATATTGAATCATAGTGGTTTTCACTCCTTAAGTATTTCAAATTGTGATCTTTATCTTTGGATGAAATGTCAATGAAATTGGGTGAATTCAAATTCAAAAGTCTTTAAATTCCCATGAAATTTGGCCCAAATCTGGATTTGCAAATGAAATCTAGATTCCCAAATACATCATTGTCTAATTTCTTTAAGTATTCATAATAGCAAAAGTAAAACATGAGTTGATCAACCAACCTATGTTTCTCTAAGGAAAAAATCTTTATACCATCTAAAACAATAGTGCTTTAGTCGTATTTACATTTGTCAACCACTTCTCCAGTGTTCCCTCACAAACATTGGAGGAATGTTTAACTCGTAGAAAACATAAATACAATGTGAATCAAGATAAAGTGCGTTCAGGCTATTATACATAAATCACCCCTACTTATAAGCATCCCCTTGGAGAGGTCCTCTTGTGTACATGTACCGTCCCCATTGCGACGACCTCGAGAAAAACTTTCCCTTTTCACTTGCGATAATTTGTTTCATAAAACCCTGACACCATCTTATACTTGCCACATGTCTTGAGCCATACAACATCAATCCTGTAACCACCACTTCTTGTAAAGGATTCATGTTCTCCATTGACCTACAAGCAATACAACATCAAATTGCCATTTTCTAATTCTTAACTTAGATAGACCTTTCTTGGAATTAAAATATTACATTACTATAAACCAAGAAAGATCTCTACGACATAAGCAAAAGTAAAAATAAATATAAATAAGAGCACTATTTACAATTTCTGGAGCAGGTTGGTGACAACCACTATACACACATTCCATTCTATTCAAAACGCATAAGCACTTTCAATGTCAATGGGGTGTAGTATCTAGGCTGCGTAAACGAGCTAAGCATGACAAGAATTGAATTATAAGTACGGTGGAAAGGATGATATAAGTGTTCAAAGTTCAATTGACTATCTACACATAGGATACACATAACCAACATTCCAACATCTACCTTTATTGGAGCAGTGCACAAAATAGGAGGGATACCTCTTGGATTTCCATCCAAGCATACAAAAGAGCTGAAGATTGAAAATGTTCGTCAGTATAACAGTGACCATCTCACATTTTACCCTACATCAAAAATCGAACCCATAATTGAAGTAATTTTATACTTAAATCAGATTAAATAAAAAAGATATAACAATCATATGAAGATCACCACAAAAATGGCGTAATTTCAAGTATACCATATAATTATAATAAAAAAGATAGAATTAGACCTTTAGGGCTTAGTGTAAAGCCTCTGAGCAAACAATGGCCGCCATAGTTGCTATTTTCTTCGATCAACTCTAGGGTTAGCTGAGAATCAAATCAAAAAGATAAATCAACTATAGATCTTTACTATCTCATAGCATAAGACATAACAAAACACAAAATAGTTGACTACATTGACGAAAATGCAAAAACGACCTGAATGGCTAGTTGTCTGGTGGGACAGATACTGATAGCTTGAGGAACTTGCTGCTTAAAATCAACGCGACTCAACATCCCCAAATAAAGCAGAACTTGTTGCTTAAAATTCAACGCCAGTCAACATCCCCAAAACAAAGCAGGCATTTTAATCCAGATCCATTATGAGCTTGAGCAATCAAATTCTTAAAAGGAGGTGTCAATAATTCAATATCATAGGTAAAGTAACAACTTGAATCTTACTAAGCCTTTCAAACCGCATTTCGACATATAAACCCTTGAGTAATTCGTCAGATAAGCTCAAATCTTCGAAGAAATTCGCCAAGGTCTAATTCCCAGGCACATAAAATCAGATTAACCTAAAAACATTCAAAAACCCTAAAAATGGAACTAAAAAGAGTGAAATACCGCTTTGATGTTGGAGTCCTCAGGTTGGCGAAAAATCTCAATTCAATACTCCTCCTTCCGGTAATGTAAAGCCCTAATAATTCATCATTCTTCTTCATAACCTCGTCACATGAACTCTAATTTGTTTTTTTTCATTCGAACCTTAGATATGTACTTTTATACGCAAAATAGTGAAATAACTTCGCTGTTCGTCTACCAAAATCGCATTCACTAAGGGCTTTGAGCTTAGCAGAAGTATCCTTGACCATTTGCCATATACGGTGCCTAACCTGCCTTGTATTATGCCTAAGCCAGAGATTATAATTTATAAACCTATCAATCTACCACGCACCACATTTCATTCATTCAATTCCATAATTGAAAAAACAAAATGATCACAATAAAAGTTAAAATCAAGGGTTTAGAAATGAAAACGAACAACTTTTGGTGGTGAGTAGGGGTGACTTTGGAGGTTCCAATGGCAATAACAAGGCCGCGGAAAGCGGAGAGAATCGTCAATTAAACAACAACTAAGTAGAAACTCTTTTCTTTTATATTTTTAGACAATACAAAAAACATCATTAGTGAACAAGTTTCAACGAATAATGCACCAGCACGGTAATAACCAAAACAAATATCACACAAATTCAACCAAATAAACGTAACAAAATCTTGCCACTGCGTGAAGAAACAGATTAGATTCTTCACTTTGTTTTGATTCTCATTTCAGGTTCATAAAATTTCAAATTGCAAATCTCGATTATGTAATTTTTTTTATATACCCCTTTTTCATATTCTGTTGCAAATCTCGCACTCTGGCAGACTTTGGAAGAGCCATAGCCTCCCTGTATTCATCAATTTCCCCCAAACTTTCCTATTTCTTCTATTTCAAATCCAAGAGAAGAATTGCAATGTCGAAAGCGGAAAAAAAAACGCAACAAGCCAATCAAACCAAAAACAAACCTAAACATTTTGCGAAAGTTTAGATGACAATATCATCAAATTAAAACAAAAAAGAAAAAGAGAATGAAGGAAACCTGCTTGTTTAGGTGCGATTGCCAACAGTCAACAACTTTACCTTTGAAAAATGATGAATACCTAATTACTGTTATGAAGTACTTGTTGAATCGAGAGAGAGCTTGATCAATCAAAAATCAAAATCAAAATCAAAATCAAGATACCTAATTAATATTATCAAATAAAATTTTATGCTAATCCATTCAATTCGGCGACAACCGGAGTAGAAGAAGATCGGCGATCGACGATCTGAACAGGTTGTTGCAACTGAGTAGTTGTACGCCAGCTAAGGCTGTGTCCTAAAAATCATGAGTCATGCGTGAGGAAGAGGAATTTCTGTTCAGATCTGTTTTTGTGAACCATTTTTACTTTCCTTTAAAGTAAAAGGAGAGAGAGAAAGGAACATAAATGTCACAGCCAAGAGGAGGACTGAGGAGGAGTAGAGAGAGAAAGATGATGACTGATTTTCTGGAAGACCTGTGGGGGCAACGACTGTAAATGGCAGCAAAGTAAATACGTGAAAGCAAAAGGGTAAAACGGTACATTCACTGTTCTTAAGCTACAGTAACATAGAGTTCTCACTTTTAAAAGAGTAGAGATTAGAAGGATTTGGCTTATAACCAAATTACCAAAATAGTACCAATTCAAGCACCTTTTCTTCTACAAGGTAATTTATGTTGCACCGGTATCACCTCAAGGGCCAAGTTACATTTGGATCGATAAAACCTCAAATTTGGGGTAAAACTTCTATGGTTTATCATCCTTCCGTCATTTTTTGAAAACTCAACTCCTCCGGAATTCCTCCACTCAAAGCTCGATTTTCTTTATACACAATAATACACCAACTGGTGGGACTGGTGGCATAACACTAGTCCGCTCGCGGGTATAGGGACTCCCCCGCTCCCCTTTATCCCTACTCCGTTAATGCCGCTCCCCTTTATCCCTACTCCGTTCATCCCGCTCCCCTTTATCCCTACTCCGTTCATGCCGTCTAGGAATGGCAACGGGTGGGATTTGGGTCGGGTGATGGCTCACCCGCATCCATCACCCGATTAGACCGACAGTCATCCATCCATCCGTCACCCGGTTTACGCATCACCCGAAATCCATCCATCCATCACAACCGGGTGATTCGGGTGGGTCGGGTGATTAACGGGTGAAAAAATCTAAATATCAAATTTAGATTATAAATATTAAAAAAATATTTCACAAACACTATTTACTAATTTACCCAATTTACACCTACAAGGCTACAACATAATAGCGTTCCGAAATCGATGGTTTTAGCATAAAAAAAGGTGACTTCGCACCATAGAAATTTCAACAATACTTCAACAGCAGTAGGAAGCCGTCTTCACAGCCATAAAGTTTCAAGACTTTCAACAAAACTTTACAAATTAAAATTCAATGTTCATAATACTTCAACAAGAAGTATTCCTGTTGGCAGGAACTTAGCAAATATGATCTATAGTGCAGCAGGAAAGTCGGCAACGGCAGCAGGAAGTCGTCTTGGCAGCTGGAAGTCCGCAACAACAGCAGGAAGTCATCTCGGCAGAGCAACACAAAGAAAATATTGATTTCTCTAATGAACAACAAAGACAAACAACAAACACATAAACAACAAATTTGTTTACAAGAATACATAATGAATTATCTACAATATTGAAGCAAATAAAGAACAAACACAAACGACAAACACATGAACAATTAGCTAACAATATGCTTCGTAAAATACTGGCATTAACAGAAAATAAACAGCGAGTGAACATGAAAATAGCTATCATCTCAAATACAAACGGCAAAAGTTAATCAAATACATTTCCTAATTTGTTTACATGAAAAAAGGAAAAAATAAAATCCCTGGTGGAAAGGAATAGCGTCCAGGTGCATCCTCCATGACATCTGAGCAGCATCTAGGCGTGTTCTATGAATCAATCTAACCTTCTGACCTTCTCTTCTCTCTTAACTCCCACTTAACTATTTCACCCTTTGTCCTCCTGGTTTGTTAATTATTAGGGTTATAAACTTTCCATGGGAATTTCTTTGCTTTTATCCTTTTCCAATTCCCCTCCCTTGTTGCTTCGTTCCCGTTCTCAAAATCATTCTCAATTTTATTTTGTTGTTGTTGATTTGATTTGATTTTGTAATTACTGTGACTGTATCTGTTTTTAGTGGGAATGGATTTGACACACTCTCAATCCAATCTCTCTTTAGGTTTTCATTCAACACACTCCGCCATTAACATTAACACCATGAATTCAAACAACCCTAACAATAATAATAATAAAATCCTAACCAGCTCATTATAACAACAATTTCAGGAGTAATGGAAAGTAACTAACCTCGACTAGCAACCGGCGTCCGACCAGTGAGGAATAGCCACGAGTGACAAACTCCGACGATTAAAGGCGAGGGAGGACTCCGGCGAGTGAGGACTGCTGTGGACAGGGAGGTTTGTGAGAGCCTGAGAGTGTTTGGGTGTTTGGGACTTGGGAGGCTAGAAGAGAAACAGGAGTTTAGGATTAGGGTTTTTGGTTTTTATACTTATTATTTTATTTTAAAAATTATTATATTATAAAAAATAAACGGATGGATAATGGGTCGGGTGATAAACCGGGTGGTGGATCGGGTGATGAATGAGAAACTGTCACCCGCTTCCTACTCGAATCCGTCACCCGGTTCACCCGTCACCCGCGTTTCATCTGTTTATTTCGGGTTTTCACCCTTTTATTTAAACAGGGTGGAGCGGGTTACTGGATATCCACTGGATATTGCCATCTCTAATGTCGTCCCCCTTTATCCCTACTCCGTTAACGCCGTCCCCTTTTAACACTTAACCCAACAACAAGCTTGACTCTGGGCATCTTACCTTCACAAGTGATGAAGCACAAGATTGGTGACATTCACATTACAACGGACTCTGATCAACTTTATGAAAAGACTAACAACTTTCAACACGCCTTGAGTGGAACTATAAGCTACCTAAAGCCTCTTTACATAGGCTTAATAAGATCAAATAACTTGTTCATTATTAACACAGTTTTTTACCAGCTGATGTCCCAACAAAGAAAGGACTAATAACTATATTTATATTGCAAAGTGAAAGTGCACCATAAGTTACCTGCGACCGATATGAATTTGGCAATAAACTTAAATGAAAAAATGAAATGAAAAAATGAACAAAAAAAGACTGCTATTCTGAGCAAGTAAACAAACAGCCATTCTCAATCAAATTCATAGTTCAAGTTTAGAGTATAAGATAAGCGATAAGTAACCAGGCTAGAGTAAGCAGAGGGAAATCATATCCAATAAATCAAACAGCTACTCTCAAATTTCATGGAGTACAACAGCTCACATCAAAAACTCATATAAGTGATATAACCCTAGGTGGGTCATCAGGCAAACCTGTGTTCCAGGAAGGGAGGGAAAATTATTATGTACTTGAATTCAAATACTTTTTTGTTCTAAGGAAGGGGGGAACCAAATTTGCAATTTAAATAAGAGATGAAAGATATATTGTTAAGTAAGCAAGCTAGAGTAGCTAACAAAAGACTGAGGAGTTGGCAATAGTCCAAAGTTATCCTGAATAGAGATCTAACCTTGAACTGAAACTCTGATCTATTAATAGTGAACTCTAGGTCAGTGTTATCTAATTCACTCATTCCCCTAAGGCAAGGGAATTCTAAGCCATCTTGGGCTGCTTCTGGCATGTATTGGGCAAATGGCGAATTCACAAAGCGAAGTAGAGAATAAATTAGGTGACACTGCCCTAGATCATCTCCAGATCCAACGCAAAACCCCCTAATCTTGGTGTACAATGTTAATTATACATTTTTCCCATCAACAAATGGAAAATAGAAGCATTCACATGGTTGCAAAAAAAAAAAGCATCCATATGTTAAAAGGATGTGAAATGTCTTTCTATGCCTCTTTGGGTAGAAGAAAATGGAAAGAAAGGAAGAGAAAAGAAAGGGCGAGGGACAATTTCTCTTGTTTGGGAAAACGTTTGGGGAGGGAAAGGAAGGGAGAGGGATCCATTTCCCTCCTCCTTTACACATTATTTGGATAGAAGAAAATGGAAGGAAAGTGAGAGGCGAGAAAGGGAGGGGGACAATTTCTCTTGTTTGGGAAATAGTTTGGGGAGGGAAGGGGAGGGGGAAAGAGGGACCATTTTCCCTCCTTTAATAAGCTTAATCCCTCCAAAATTGGAAAAAGCATCACGAAAATGGAACATACATCTTCCTTCCCTTTCTATTCCCTCCCCTTCCCTTTCCTTCCCTCCCCTTCCTCTCTGTCCATGCTATCCAAACTTAATAAACATAATCCTTCTAAATTGGAAAATTTTGGAGGGAAAATACATCTTTCTTCCCTTTATCTTCCCTCCCCTTCCTTTCCCTCCGTCTATGCTATCTAAACAAAGTGTTAATAGCTTTTGAACAAGGATTTCTAGGTCTTGGTATGGGTTGTAGAGACGGTGTTCATCATTTGAGTCCTTTTTCGGCTCATTGAACGTCATTTTCTGTTTTTGATTTTGAATCGTTTTGTAGGTTAGGGTTAGGGTTTCGAAGAAAGTGATCAAGGATTGTTGAATGGCATAGGAAAGGTAGAGCAAGACAAGAGAGAGAAGAGTGATTCAGCCGTGGAGATATGGAAGGCTCGTAAAACAGCTCCTTGTAGATAGGGAGAGAGGGGAGGCGGAGGAGGCGTCCGATGTATAGGTAGAGGCAGATGTTCTGATAAAGGGATTGGTAGAGGCAGGGGTAGAGGTAGAGGTGATAATTGGGTCGATCGGGTCAGGTCAATTCGGAAAAGGCTACTTTCGGGTCAAGGCTAACTCTTAAACTACTTAACGTCGTTATAAAGAAAAGGGAAAATCTGATATAGACGTATCATCTGTCCTTCCCTTATCCGATTTTCGGCCAGGGTTATGGGGTAGGCGGGCTTGAAAACTTTCGTTACATCACGTCGGTCCCCTTAATTACATAATATTGAAAAAATAAAAACCTTACATACTTCAATAAATAACTACTTTAACTCATTAGGAGACTAATTTAATTTATTTAGGACCATAAATTAAATTTGAATCCAAATTAATCTTACAACCGACCAATTCGAGTTATTAGTGAAAAATATTACTAAACAACTAGTAAATTGTAATTAGTTACTAGTTTCATTTATTTCGAAGTTATTTAAATCAATTATGGGACTACTATAAATAATTTAAAATCATAAAGTTGAACATCTAATACTACCTCCGTTCCATGTGTATTGCAACATAGGGAGTTTTACGCCTCCCAACGCACTACTTTAGACGCTAATATCTCTAATTTTATTTAAGTAAAAATTATAAAAAGTAAATTTTAATTAAGCATATATCGAGACGAATCTAACAAGATCCCACATGGCTATATTTATCGTTGTGTATAAATCACAAAAGAGGGTCAAAGGGTAGTGTATGAATAGTGCAAAATGTCAAAGGTTGCAATACTTATGGAACGGAGGTAGTATATTTTAATAAGTGACTATTTAAATTTATAATAGCTAGAAACTTCAAATGTGAAACGGGAAGAAACAAATGTATTTATTACCATCATCACTAAATGTCACTCGAATTACATGTGTGGTCCCTAGATGTTAAACAAATAATAAGTGACCAACAATAACCATTGTGTCATAAAAATAAATTATTATGTGACCACTATAATCTTTCAAGAGGCTACAACAATCTAGCAGGGGGAGTGTAAGAATCAAAGTCCTTTACTGCATTAGAAACAAGAACAATTTCCCCCCTAGATTTTTTCTTTTCTCAATCCTGACTTTGGCCTCGCACTTCTTCCCTTGGAGGATGTACAAAATCATCTTCTACATCAGCAACATCAATGTTATCAAACAAAGCATCCACATCACCAAGATCACGCATATAGCCCTTCTCCAAGATCTTACTTGCCTCTTCATTACCCTCACATCTCATGATAAGATTGTTTACACCCTACTCATTTGATAACGCCAAGAGATTGGTTTTTCTGCAACATTGACATACCAATACGTTTTTGCTTCAATCAATCCCGAAAATTATGTTTGCGTGAACTCTGTCCAACGCCTTAAAATATATGTGGAAGGCATCTCAATAATCGAGTGAAACACCCTAATGATACATAACTGATGAGACCATATTAGTCGTGTTTAGAGCATTTCGGAGTTCGTTTAGTAGGGGTTTAGGCCTTGAGAAGCGGAGTTTCGAATATATTAGCCTAAGTGTGGTTTATGGAGAATTGGGTTGGTTTCGGTGCTTTAGAGGTGTATTAAGGACATTCGGAGATCCTATATTATTTTATGCATTTACAGGTGGACTCTGTTGCATGTTCGTGGCCGTTCAAAAAGAGTTATACCCAAGCGGCTTGTGTGATGGCAGATGCTAATGTAGTGATTGATTATGGTTGTGTTTGCTAGAGTTCAGATAACGCAAGCCAAGCTCGTAAGCAAGCCAAGCTCGTAAGAAAACCAAGCTCGTAAGCAAGCCTAGCACAACATAATGCAGCAGCCTAAGCAATCTCTTTGCGCGAGCCACGCAGCATCGTGCACATCCCGCGCCAAGCAGCGCCCAACAAGCAGCAACCTTCGAGGCAGTAAGCTGGTGGGACTCGCGCACCTCGCGCAGCAGGCTTGCCCCAGCGTCCCAGCAGCAGAGCAAATCAGTAATCACGCGCACCTCGCGCGCCCTTGATGTGCAACTCGCGCGCCTGTCGAGCTTGCGACGCGGACGGACGATTTTGACGATCTCTTGTTCATTAATTTAGTTTTATACGTTTTACTTTCTTAACTTTCATTATCTCATACACTTAGACATAATTAGAACTCTAATTAGAGAGAGAATACTCTTTTCCTCCTCTCTAATCTTTCTATGCTTTGGTTTATCATTGAAGAATTGTTGATGTATGCTATGCCGATAGTAGCGTAAATCGATTCTTGAGAACGGTGATCTAATCTTCGGTTAGTTTTATTGTGAGGTTTCTTGTATGAACAATTGCTTAGTTATAATATTGATTTCTATTTGAATTATATGATTGATTGTTTGATTGCTAGGAAGTACAACTAGTTTATCTTTTCAATTGATTTATTGCTAGAACATACAACGTTGCCGATTCGATTGTTCTTTGTTTATGAGTACCAGACTAGGGTTTAACTTTGAAACTGATTGTTCTTGTTATTTCCTAGTGAATTCATTATTTCCAAATTGAATAATTACGCTAGTGATTGTTGTTTGGCACATAGTTTCCTAGGGCTTTGATGTTCTTTAGAATTGAACCTATGTTGCTGATTCGATTAGGTTGTTCTACAGTTCAGTTATTCTATTTGCAGATTCGGGTAGTTTAACTAATCTTTAGAGGGAAGCGGGATTAAATTCTCAATCTATGTGTGATTAAGATAATTATTTGTATTTAGAAACCGATGATCGATAACCCGAACCGAAGTGACGATTGACCGAGCTCAAGACCTTTCTCCTTTGATATTCCCTATTGTTTATTATTGTTTTCTTAGTCTGTTAATCTACTCTTTTAATCTGAAAACCCGCCTTTCGACCCTACTTGCCTCCTACATTATTTGTGTTGGAAAGTCGGAATTATAAATAGTATCTTTGGTTAACGCGTGTGACCGCGTCCCACCAATAACACAAAAACCCAACCTCCTCAAAATTTCTACAAGAACAAGAAACAAGATTGTATGTTTGAAGCCCATATTTGTTGGTTATATCTTTCCAACAATTCTGATGTTCATCAATATCATAATTCATAACAACCTCAAAGGCACTTGTTAAACGCATTAATAAATGTGGAATTACTCTTCAAAGTTTCAAAGTGCTCAATGCGTTTTGTTAGATATGCCACTGACATAACATGTGCCTAGTATTAGGAAAAACCTGCAAAACACATTTCAGTTACAATACATATTACCATTTATTAGAGACCAGTTAAGCCTATAACTCAACCTTTCAATCCATTAAGGGGCCAACCAAAATTAATTCAATAGACATGTGTTTGACCACACTACTAACACAATATTAAAAACCTATAACCCATTGGGGACTAAGATGATTAGAGATTAACAACATTCATACAGAGACCAAAATAACAAAAAGAAAGTGATAATAGTAAAAAATTTACATGTGGAAGTGCATAGTTCATGCCCTGATCTTGTTCTGTAAACATTGTTATAGGAGAAACACCTCCCATGGATTTCTTAAAACCTAAAAAAGCCACACAAAGGACTCGGTTGTCTCTTTGGACACAAAGCAATACCCAAAAATACATTCTTCCAATGATTGTTTATTCCTAAAAGCATCACGAATTAAATTATACTCCATTTGTCCCAACCTATTGACAAAGTCGAAGTGGTCACGAGAAGTGTGCCCAAGAGCCTCCGGACCCCCATTATGTGGACATTTATAATGATATTAGACAACAGGTTTCATTGATGCCTCATTAATCACCATGATCTCTTTTGCTTTCCCTTTCCCGATTCACCTCTCCAAACGATGTAAATGTTGCGACTCTTGTAAGCTCATGACTGTGAGTAAGAACATAAGCTATCACTTCATACACCCCTTTAGCATATTCACCCTCATCACTATCATTACAACCGATCTTTGTAACAATAACCCTCCGCTGCTGCCGCTTCTTTTCAATCCCATCATCATCAACAACAACATCAGGAACATAAAAATTACCTTTCCCATGGCATGAACACACAAAATACTTTTCCTTAGTCAAGTTAACATTCGATTTTCAAGAGGTGTACTTCCTAATGCTAAATCCTAACGCTCCGAAATGCAACCGATACAAATCATACATCTCCTTAATTCATTTCTTTTCCACACCAAAAAGACTTCCACTAAAATCAAGCTCATCATTGTAACACCCCGCCCAAACCGAACCCTTTTTATATTAATAAAACTCGTTTGAGGGGAAAATCAACGAGGGTTCAACTCGGATGGAGTGTTACCGCCACACTCAACTCCATGGAATTAAGTGCAAGGCTGAGTAACCAAAACATATTAATTCCAAACTTAATTAAAAATCCTTACAACCAAATTAAACTTGTTCGTTAAGTACTAAATATTAAGTGTTTCAGAGTTCCATCGGAAACAATAAATTAAACTAGGTGGATAACAAATTCTAGTTGATCTCTCATAATTCCCCTCGATCACCCACCTGCAAATAAACATTGAAAAAGACAAGAGAGATAAGCTCCCAAAAATCAGATAAACCGAGTAATTCCAACTCCATCCCGTAAAGTACTTAAGTTTAAAATACGTTGAAAATATTATATAAGTCGAGTTGAAAAGCATAGCACATAAATACATACAGTTAATAGGTCACATTAACATAGCAATATTCTATTTCCTTTACGGAAGGGAAGGAGAACGCTAGCAAGCCGGTGATGTACCACGTAAACCACTTGCTTAAACAATGTGAGCCGGTGATACACCACGTAAACCACTCACACTGTGGGCCGGTGATACACCACGTAAGCCACCCACTAAAATAATATTGGCCATAAAACAGAGTCCCTAGTGTGCACACCCCTTCTAACTTGGAAGACATCAAGATAGAAGGAAGACAAATAACATCGAGTTTCAGCATAGTGACAAAAGAACCTGTAGGTGGCCGCTGAATCTCCCATACAAGGCAACCTGTTCATCACTTCCTTCCGATATTTCACTTTAAGTGATTTATAGTTTTTACTTCAAGTTATCACATATCACATGTTCACATATGCATCGTTCATTTAATCGAGAGTGAAAACCGTTACTCCAATTCCATAACTCATTTCATACATAGCTAATTCCGATAGCATATCCATATTCTCAACCATCACTTGGTTACATTAACTCATAATCATTTCCATTATCACATGCTCATCACAATGTCAACTTCCGTTTATAACTTCCATATTAATAATAATGATTATAATAACTATGATAAATACTAACGATAACAATAAGAACAACAACAATAGTATTAATAATAATAATGGTAATAATAATAATAATAATAATAATAATAATAATAATAATAATAATAATAATAATAATAAAATTACGTCGAGTTTAATTACTATGTTAAACCACGTTATAATAGTCATTGTCATAGTCCATAATCTAACTCCCATATTCACGGTTCATGATAAAGATCCACTCTTGTTATCCATTTCATTTCCCATCTCCATAGTCCATACTTAAAATTCGTATTCATAGTCCATTACTAACCCGTAATTATAATCCACATAATCACAATCGTTTTTGTTTTTACGGAATCTACTTGTGGATGGACTTTGATGATTACCTCTTGAAGCATGTCCGAAGTTAATCCACGAGTTGATCGCACTCTTGATAATCTTCTTCTACTAGATCGGAGTCTACAATCAAACGAAATCTAAAATTAGTTTCCTAAATAACCCCTTATGATTTTATAAATAAGTAACTTAAATAATTTAAATAACTTAAAAAAACTTATTGTTTATTTCAAGGAAGTTTATAAATCAAAGTTTATGTTTCTCGAATTTATTTATAAAAATCATTCTACATACTTCAACATTACTTCAAGTTTACTATTTATTTAACTTAAACAATTTAAATAATTTAAGTGAGTATAGAAAATCAACTTCATTATATTTATTATTTTACTTTAGCAACTTAGAAATATTTTTAAGTTATGAAAAGTTAATATAATAACTAATGGAAATAATAAAGTTAAATGGAACTTTTATTTCAATTAAACAAAATAAAACTAGTAAAGAAAGATGGGTTAATTTAAAGTGTTGGGATAAGATAAATAAAAATTCAGATTTAAGTGAAGAGAAGTTTGGGCTTTGGGTCCATGTAAGGGCCTATTCATTTCAGCTTAATTTCAGTTCAGCTCCAATCAGTTAAGTTCAGTTCAGTTCAGCTCCATTATTTTATAACCATTTTGTTAAATATTATTATGTTGGTCTAATTTATTTTACTAATTGATTTTATTATTATTATTATTATTATTATTGTTATATTATTATTGTTATTATTATTTATTTTTATATCATTTTTATTAAGTATTATTATTATTATCTGTATATTATTTTGTTTATTATAGCTTTATTCATTATTATTACTATTATCATTAGGTTAAAAGCACAAATAAACCCACTTTTTCAGCCCATAATCCAATCAAATCACGTCAAAACGGTTTATGATGTAATTTTGCACGGTTCGACCCAATAATTTATTACTCACCTCCGTTTTTTTAATATGCACGTTTCTCCATTTTGGGTTGTTTTTTTAATTGGTACCTTTCTACCTTTAGCCATAAATGAAAGGTTGGTCCACCTAATTATTACACTTCTCTCCTACTTTTTCTTTCCTTCTCTCTACCTTTTTCACTTTTTTCTTACTTTTACTAACCTTCTCTCTTACTTTTGCACTTTTTCCTTGGTTCGCACGCAAAACCAAATATGCATATTAAAAAAAGGAGGGAGTACTAAATATTAATATATAATTAAATCTAATTATTAAAATAGTAATATTAATTTGATTCTTAAATATTATTGTTATTATATAATCATCATCAGGTATTAATATATTAATACAAAGACTATAAAATAATTGTTATTAATTATCATTATAATTATTAATCATTATTATTATTAATCATTATTATTATTAATTTATGATTATTAATATTATTTATTTATAATTATCATTTAAAAATATCCAAAATACAATTACTTCCTCCGTTTTTTATTAAATGTGACACTTTCTATATAAGGAAGTTTGGAATTAATTGTGACACTTTCTTTTTTGGGCAAATCTTTCTCTCTATCTCTCTCCTATCACATGGGTCCCCTTCTTTCTTTCTCTCTATCTCTTTCCTCTCCAAAATTGTCTAGGAGTCCGTGAAATTAAAAGTGTCACAACTAATAAAAAACGGAGGAAGTATTATTATTCATTAATAATTATTCATTATAATTATTATCTAATATTCATATTATTCTTGTTTAAATATTATTTATATATTTATTAAATTCAATTCAATTCAATTCAATTTAATTCAATTCAATTCAATTCAATTCAATTTAATTCAATTCAATTCAATTCAATTCAATTCAGTTCAGTTCAGTTTATTTCAGTTCAGTTTATTTCAGTTCAGTTCAGTTCAGTTTAACACCAATCAGTTCAGTTCAATTCAGTTCAACTCCAATATGTTCAGTTCAAATCAGTTCAGCTGTTTCCAGTAAATCTAATCAGGCCCTAAGTAAGTGAGGGTAGGCTTTGGGTTATTTTATTTGGGTCATTTGTTAAGTGGAAATAGGAAAGAATCAGTAAGTGAAGAAATGGGGAAGAAGAAAAGTAGTGTATGGAGGCTTGGTTTTGTACCTGGATTTTGGTGACCGGAGAGTGCAGTGGTCGCCGGTGAGTGTTGGTTGTAATGAGGACGCAGCAAGGCAGCCACGGGTGGTGGTCGGGCATCGCAACGGGGCTCTTATGGGGGCGATTTTGGGCTGTAACAGAGAGGGGGAGCTACTGCCCGGGGTGGTTTGGGGCTGCTGTGAGTGGGCTCCTTGATGGCTCCGTGGTGCAGCGGCAGTGCCGCGGTAGGGGGGGTTGTGGCTGGGCGGTCGGAGTATAGTGAAGGGTGGTTCGGGTTTTTGTTGTGGTGGTTTAAGTGGTGGATAATAGTAGTGCTTTAATGGTGGTTTGCTCCCCCTCTCGGAGTACAGCTGGAGTAAAGTGTTTTAATTTTTCAAAACAAAAAATCTGAATTTTTAGAGGGGAGAAAGAAGGGAGTGAAGCAAACCTTGAATGTGGTTTGCTTGAGTTCTTGGGTGGGTATAGCTGGGGTATTTATAGGCCAAATTTTCTGATTTTAAGTTTGCATGGGTCAAGCTCCCATTGATGAGGGTAAGATATGGAGGTTGAAGAGAGATTGCATTTTGACTCAAGAATTGGTCTTGGTCAGAAATTGAGTGGAAAAAATCTGACATTGCAAGTGGGAAATAAAGCTCTGGTTAAAAATTTGGAGAAACCATTACTAGGATTGTTGGATGGAGGAGGAAGATGATGATGGAGGGTGATAAGTGATAAGTGCTCATGATAAGCTATGGGAGGGATAAGGGCATATGTTGTAATTTAAATCAAGCTTGTTTAAAAAAGTTGTACTTCAAATTAGCTAAGTACATAAAATGACATTCTAATGAATTTAATTTCAAAATGCTTCTTTAAAATAATTTCAATATGAAATAATAACATTAGTAATAGAAATAAGATTATATCATTAAAATAATTAACGTTTTCAAATAATTTATAATAATTAGAAATAAAAAAAATCATATTGATACGTTTTTAATTTAAATAAAATAATTTATTAATTTATCAAAATTCGGGGTATTACAATCATCAACTCACATTTCTTCCACATATACATGAAAACAGATTAAACACTATGATAGTTTAATAAGTGATAAATTTAAACCATAGAGGGACTACCTTGTTTTGTAAGTGAAAAATCTGAGTTTTTGTAGGGGTTTCAACCTATTTAAAGTCATTTCAGAATTTACTTAAAGGTTCTTGTGTGTAATCATAGGACACAAAGAAGGTGACATTCCAAGCAACCTTTTAAGTCGAATTCATCGAAATCTAGCACGTCTCAATTCGACAAGGTAACTAACGTTTTCGAGCTCGTTTTGGATTAGTATAATCATTAAGATAACGTTAGTGTTTTTGTTAAAATTGGTGTCATGATATGTTTTTGTCTTCGTAGTATAGTTTTTGTTAAAATTATTATCATGGTAAAAAATTTGTTTCATTTTGATGAAATAAAACCATAATAGAACTTTCTTTTTCTTAATATTGTTTTGATAAATTAGTATCATGTTAGGAAGTAGTTTTGGTGTAGAATGATGCTTAGAATTTGGGTGTTTATATTGGTATCTTCTGATTTTTGTATCAGGATTTCATGTAAAGTTCTTATAAATTTTTATCTTACTATTCTTATTGGATTTGTGAATTGGTATACTTAAAGAATTAGATTGGTACGTTAATTATAGTTAGAGTATTTCAATGTTTATTTGGCTTGAATCATGACTTAATTGTTATTATATCATTGGGCTTGATTTGTTATTTTCATGTACAATTTGTTGATTTTGTAAATTAGGTTGAAAAATTGAATGCTTTATGATTTCATTGTCTTCCAGCTTACATAAGAAGAAAACAGACAAGTAATAGCAAAGTAAGGTTCGCCATGATAGTTTGAGTGTGTTATTCCAAATGAAGAGTTGTAGGTTCGGTTCATGTTACTTTAAGTAAAAGTGACATGTCACACATACAGTGGCGTGTGACATGTGCAAACAGCCACATCGTGACTTGGAATGTTACGTAACACTCTGCAATGAGAGGCTGTAAGTTTTGATAATTATACTAGATGTACAACACTCTGCATTTAGCTTTTCAAATTAAAAATTTATCATATTATACAAGATATCTTTTTCTGTTTTCTTCTACAATTTTTCATGATTCACCCTGGAAATAAGATTTCATAACCCATTCTACTATACGGTGGAAGAAGAAAGTAAGAGGGCTCTTTTCCTTCCATACTCATATTTGACCAGTTCCAAGGGGTTCCCTTGAGGTATCCCCTAAAGCCCATGCTTGATAGTCCTTAACAAGCTGCGCGGAGCATACAACGTAAATAATCAGTGAAACATATCAGATATCACAATTAAGTGGTGGAAAATTAATGAATGTAAGTATTAAAGTTGTTGTGGACTTTGTAAGCTCGGGTGCAAAATATGAATCTTTGTCTAAAGATCTTAAAGACAAAACCACCAAATGTTTGACAAAATAGGATTATAAAGTAGTGGTAGGATCTATAAAAAACACCTTACAAAAACGACTAACACCAACAACGATAGCCAGTACATACTCAAATTTTAATCATCAACCAAGCCAAGAAACACTTCATTGATCACCAACAAATAAAGCGCACAACGTTAACAGCGTTAAACCGCAAAGAATAATATCAAAGCTAGGAAACATTTATAACGAAGTGCAAACTACCCCTTTATCTTTTGATCGTGATTTTCACCCCCATAATGGTAACTTCTCAGCGGGCAAACAAATACCATTGCTTTCACCAGTTTGATAGAGAAAAAAGGCCTCATTAATACTTTTTTGGTGAAAATTTTCACCCGAAAAACAATCACATGGAACTTTAACCTATCTTAAATATTTAGAAAATAACTTTTCTATCAATCTACCGCACATCCAATCCTTCTGGTACATTGTCAAACTTCCTCTCTCATCTCCACAAATTTCTTGCTTTCTCCCCCACGAATTTCTTGTTTGGTTCTCATCTCCAAGGATTTCTCTCTCATCTCCACAATCCTTCTGGTACATTGTCAAAGTTGACTTGACTGGAACAACCTGACTCGAGACCCAAATTGACCCGAAATTCTGTCCAAGACAGCAACAGTGAATGTGGTGGTGGGTACTCGGTGGAATCGTGGCTCCCAAACGTCCTTCGTGGTGGTGGTTACCTACAAAACAAGGAGAAACCTCGGGGGTGGTTCCGAGGATCGCCTCTCCGATGCCTAAGTCAGTCCAAGTTGAGCACAAGATCTCTAGTAGAGAGAAAACGAGTATCAAGTGCAAGTATTTTGTGAGTGTTTGATTGAACGTACCTTACCCATGCATGGGCATGGGTATTTATATGAGACATGGACTTGTAACTGACCTAGTAAAGTGAGTGAGCCTCTTTGGAAGTGGGCCAAGGTGGAACGAGGCCTTCATTAAACTCCAGCCTAGAGGTTATGTCCGGAGCGGTCTGCCTGAGGAGGTCTGCTCTGCTCCAGGCGCTCTGACGTGGAGTGGCAGGACCAGTGATCTGCTGCCAGCTGGAGGTCTGCTAGGTAGACCCCATACAATTTGCCCCCCGGACCCAGTATTTGCAGGTTGCAATATGCTGGGTGCGTTTGTTTTTGGTCTGGCGTTCTGCTCTTCGCAGAATGATACGTGGCTGTCTGTGAGTCGCTCTTCACAAACTCCAGAATGCTTCCATTTTTCCCGCCCATTTGGTTGGGGTGTTGAGCAAGGGTCATTAATTCATTTTGAATTGAATTGAATTGATGTGACTTTTTGGGTTCCCAAGGAATGTAATGATGACAAGTTGGTGCTGAGTGGACGAATTATGCCTATTTAAAGGCTGAATTAACCTTTTGTGAAACTTTTCAGTTTCTTCTCCTTCGAACTCTTTGCTTTCAAACTTTCCTGTTGTTCTTCAAGAATTTCTTTTCGCCCTAGCCATTTTCAAGTGATTTCTCTCGATTATCCTGGGATTTGTATGCGTTTGGAGCTTAATTTGATATTTGATACTATTGCGTTGGTGGCTTTTGTCTTCTCTTTTTTCGGCGTCTTCCGTTCTCCATCTAGGTAAACTCTTTTTCCCAGATGTACTTTTGATTTTTTCCTTCTTGGATGGTTTGGATGTGCTCTTCTCTGTGTTTATGGATTTCTCCCCCTTTTTCCTTCTGTACAGACTTATTTGCCTGTGTTTTTGAGGTTAGGGTTTGTTTCCTTTGGTCTTCAGATGCGATTGTTTATTTCTTTGTTTCATAGATCTGTTTGGTGTTGTTTCGTTTCCGTTCTGCCGCTCTGAATGATAGGCTCTGCTCTGCCTCTTCAGCAGGGCTCTGCTCTGGTTGGTAGGCTCTGCTCTACTTCTTCAGCTGAGCTCTGCTCTACTGTTGTTTGTGGGATTTTTAGGGTTTACTTTGTTTACCCTGTTATCCTCTTTACTTGCTGGGTTGTAGGCCTGTGATGTGCCTTCATTGTTTTGTTTGCGTTATTTGCAAGAAAATATCCTATTTCTTGGCTATTTCTGATCTTCAGATACCATACATATCCTTGCCCCCCAGTCTGGTAGCTCAGTCTGTAGGTCTGAGGTGCCAGACTACTTTTGCATGTATCTTTTTGTCAGAAAAGCAAGAAAATATCCTATTTCTTGGCTATTTCTGATCTTCACATGCCATACATATCCTCACCACCACGAAGGACGTTTGGGAGCCACGATTCCACCGAGTACCCACCACCACATTCACTGTTGTTGTCTTGGACAGAAATAATTTGGCGCTAGAAGGAGGGGAAGAGTAGAAAAGCCCAATCTACAACTTCGCAATGGTGGTTCCAACCTCAGAAACGCTCGGTTCCTACAGTTCAGGAGGAGAAAGCAACTCTCCACTGAGAGAAACAAACACGAGATCAACAAGAAGGGGTAGTGCTGCTACCACCAGATCAGGCAGGAGGAAAACACCATCACCCCCCGCCATGAAACCAGGCAGACCCCACAGCCAAGCAGCTTAGTGGTCATGCCCACACCGGAGCAACTTCAAGCAGCCTTTCAAGTGCTGCAGTCTGCTCAACAGTTTATGCAAACAGTTGGAAGCCAACCTGCTCGAAAGAGAAAAAGAACTAGAACAAACGATTCAGTTCGAAGGCACCTGCGGCTGTCATCTGAAGAGGAGACAGCCACAGCAGACCCCTTATGCGGGTACAATATGACGAACATCACACCCACCCCGACGTCGGAGTATGGCCTATCCAGCCGCTCTGGACCCGGGTACATCAAGAGGGGCTGGCAGGAAGCAGAGTGGGATACTGAAATAATGCAGCAAGATCATCCCAGTATGTTCAAGCCGGAGATCTGTCCACAGAGGAAATCCAAGGGGCGTGACCCAGAATGTCCAGCCGCGACCCAGAACCAGGCACAACTCAGGAGCTGAAGAGGCCCTGTCTGCGCCTGGTGGCGGAACGGTCAGAAGGCATGTCAGCCTGAGATTAGGAACAATACCAGAGGAGGGCTCTGGCGATAATGGAGCCCCCATAGACCTCAGAGGACTCATAACCCATAGAGTCAACTCCAGACCCATTGTGGTCTCACCAGCAGAGGAGATTAGATCTCCTTCCAAGTCTCCCTTCACACCTGAAATCATTGCGGCCAGAGTGTCGAAAGCGAAGCTCCCGTCCAATCTCAAGTTCGAAGGGGAGGGAGACCCAAAGGAGCATGTGGCAGCCTTTGAGACCCACATGGAACTAGGAAATTACAATGAGGCCACATGGTGCAGACACTTCCCTGCCACTCTGACAGGGATAGCACAAACCTGGTTCAGGACTATTCCCAGGGAACGATTGCTAACTTTGATGAACTGAAGAAGAGATTCAAAGAGCATTTCGTTAGCGGAAGTAGGAGGAACAAATCCACACATGAGCTGCTATTGCAGAAGCAGACTCAGAATGAAAGCTTTCGGGATTTCATAGGGAGGTTCAACAAAGAGCTGGTGCACATCCCAGAGCTGGAGCAGAAGCTCGCTCTGCACGCTCTGAGGAACGCCCTACCCCACACCAGTAAATTCAGAGATGACCTTAAATGGGTCACCATGAAAGAACTCAGCGAGGCCCTGGCCCTGGCAGAAAAATACATAGCTGTCGAAGATTTCAACAAAGCATCGACACACGGAGCAGAAACAGGCAGACCTGCTAGACAGGATACCGGGCAGAATGAGCACCAGTTCATGGGAGGCAGACTGAATTTTGGAGGCCCCAGGCCCCATCAGAGCAGAGGGAGAGAAAAACAAAAAGAAGCAGAGAGAGAAGTAGACTGGCTGAAGGCCCAAGAGAAATATAACAACTATAGCAACCTCAGCGCGCCAAGGGCTGAGATCTTTCTGACCAACAGAGATGACAGCAGGTGGCACAGACCACCACCCACCAAGAAGAGAAGCCTAGGCTCAAACATGGCAGAGTTCTGCGCTTTCCATGAGGCGCCAGGCCACAATACAAAAGACTGCATAAGCCTGAAAAACGATCTGGAAAGCTTGATCAGACGAGGCTACTTCAAAGAGTAACTCGCCTGGAATCAGGGGATCAAGGAGAAGGAGCAACAGAGCGAAGGGCAGACATTGCAGGACAAGCGAGTAGAGATCAAGGAAGGGGAAAAAGAAGACGGTATACATCATATTTGGCAGTTCTAGCTCGATGGGGGGAGAGAGGGCTCATCTAAGGCAACTCACCCACCCCAACCTCTAGTCCATCAACCAGGCGGAGCTGAGCCCAGATCTACCAAACATGACCTTCACAGCAGAAGACTGCAAAGGCATCAGTTTCCCGCACTCTGACCCTCTTGTGGTCACTCTGGAGATTAGCAGGGTAGATGTGCGAAGAATACTGGTAGATGGCGGGAGCGCCGTGAATATCCTTTATAAGGATACCTTCGATAAAATGGAGCTAGATCGTTCAATGCTGAAGCAAGGAGGAACTCCAATCGTCGGATTCACGGGGAATTCCATCATCCCAGAGGGGAAAATACATCTGACAGTGACCACAGAGGGGCAGAACGGAGTGAAGAGAACGGTAGTACAAGAGTTTCTGGTGGTAGACCTCCCGTCACCATACAACGCTCTGATGGGAAGGAAGTTCATCGAGGCAGTACAGGGAATCCCGTCAACCCATCATCAGACCATGCTTTTCTTAAGTAGTACTAGAGAAGTGGGCAGACTGAAGGGAGACAAGAGAGCAGCTAGGTCATGCAATCTGACGGCTCTAAAGAAGGATAAAAGACCTCCTCCTCCTGACCACTCTGGGTCCAGGAGAAAGAGGAGAAAGGAAAAGAAAGAAGGAAAGAAGAAAGAGGCTGAAGAAGCCAAGAAGGACCAGGCTGAAGAAGCCGGGAAAGAAAGAAAGGAAAGGCCGAAGAGGCCAAGCAAAGAGAAGAAGAGTGTGCTGCTATCAGTGAGGCCGACGCTAGGCCAGAAGCAGAGCAGGAAGCAAATAAGCCTGAACCGGGGGAAGAGACCGAAGAGGTACTCTTGGGACCGAAAGAAGGCAGGGCAGTTATAATAGGCAAAGATCTGGATCCTGAAACCAGAGTCAACCTAATCAGTATGCTGAAGGAGAATGCAGATGTGTTCGCTTTCTCAGCAGCTGAGATGCCTGGGGTGGACCCCGCCACCATCAATCACAAGTTAAACACCGCTGCAGGATACAGACCTGTGAAGCAGAAGAGGAGGAACTACTTTGCGGAGAAAAATAAAGCCATCGAGGAAGAAGTTCAGAAGCTGCTTGAGGCAGGGTTCATAGAGCCCTGCAAATATCCAGAATGGCTGGCCAATGTGGTGATGGTTAAGAAGGCGAACGGGAGCAGGAGGATGTGCGTTGACTTCACAGACCTCAATAAAGCCTGCCCCAAAGACTGCTATCCCTTGCCAAGAATCGACCAGCTGGTAGACTCTACCAGTGGGCACGCTCTGCTCAGCTTCATGGACGCGTTCAGCGGATACCATCAGATCTTCATGGACCCTGCAGACAAAGAGAAGACGGCATTCATCACCCCTATCGGGGTATTTTGCTATGTCATGATGCCCTTCGGGCTGAAGAACGCAGGCGCCACCTATCAAAGGCTGATGGATCAGGTCTTTGCAGGTCAAAGAGGAAGGAATCTGGAGGTGTACGTGGATGACGTCATCACCAAGAGCAAAACTGAGACTGACCATATAGCAGGCCTCAAGGAGACCTTCGCCAACCTTCGCAAACACAGCATGAAACTGAATCCTAAGAAATGCGTGTTCAAAGTACGGTCAGGGAAATTTCTGGGCTATCTGGTCAGTGAAAGGGGGATCGACGCGAATCCCGACAAAGTGAGAGCAGCTATGGATCTGCCAGAGCCTAAAAGCATCAGAGACATCCAGAGGCTGACAGGCAGAATGACAGCCCTGTCCAGATTCATATTTCAGTCGGAGGAGAAAGCTCTCCCATTCTTCAAAATATTGAAGGGGAATAAAGAGTTCAGGTGGGAAGCAGAGCAGAAGGAGGCCTTCCAGAAGTTGAAGTCACACCTCTCTGGTCTGCCAACACTGGCCAGACCCAAGACAGGGGAAGCTCTCTTCCTATACATTGCCGTTACTACTGCAACTGTGAGTACAGTCCTGCTGAAGGAAGAGAACAAGAAGCAGCAGCCGGTATATTTTGTGAGCCACACCCTCACGGGTGCAGAAACACGCTACCCATTGATAGAGAAGGCAGCTTACGCAGTAGTGCTGGCCACCAGAAAGCTGAGGCCATATTTTGACGCACATCCCATCACTGTGTTGACAAATATGCCTCTAGAAAAGGCAATGGAGAAGGTAGACAAATCAGGGAGAATCATGAACTGGGCCCTGGAGCTGATAGGGTTCGGTATCAAATTCTCCACACGAACCGCCATTAAAAGCACAAGCTCTAGCTGATTTCCTAGCAGAGTGTGCCTATCAGGAATCAGTAGGAGAGCCCAGAGCCTGGGAAGTCTTTATAGATGGGTCTGCAACCATCAACGACTCTGGGGCAGGCGTGGTCATTAGAACCCCAGAAGGGAAAATCTTGAAGTTCATGTTTTCGGCAACCAATAATGAATCAGAGTACGAAGCGGCCATCGCTGGATTGCAGCTCTGCCAGACCCTGGAAGCCAAGCACGTCCACCTCAAAATTGACTCTCAGTTGGTAACCAACCAAGTCAAGGGGGAGTATGAGGCCAAGGAGCCGACGATGCAGAGTTACCTAGCCAGGATGAGGTCTCTGATTTTAAATTTTGAAACTTTTAGAATTGAACAAGTGCCTAGAGCACAGAACGCACAAGCAGATGCCCTGTCCAAATTGGGAAGCAGCAGTCTGCAAGAGCTAAATAGGTCTGTTATAGTGGAAGTCAGACCCATGAAAGGTTTTAGTCGTATCACCTATTCAAAGATAAACCTACGGTCCTCTAACTAAGGTAGTCAGTGGAAGCAGGGTCGAATCCACAGGGAGACAGAGTTTCTAAATCAATATTCAACCAATTCAGCTACTCCAGAGTAAATCAGGCTGGAATTAATTAAACTAATGATTAAGCTAAGAAAGACGAATTAAACAAAGGATTTAACTATAGAATAAAAACCTAGGGTATTAGGTCGGTCCACCATGCTTATACCAATCAAATAGGGTCAACTACTACCAAAACCTAAGTCAAGAGTCGGGGGATTAGAGCCTATGTTGAGCTATGGTTAAGACTCAACGCTCATAGTTCAACATACGCCGCATGTTCACTAACGTAATCAGAACTACTGACGTGTCCTAGGCCTCTAGTCGTAAGACGGATCTGTGCAAACAACTATTAACCACAAGCAACCAACGAAACTGCGCAATAACGTTAATTACTCAATAAAGAACAAACCACATCACAATCACCCTAATCAAGCCCTAGAAATCAATAAGAGTCTAAATCACAATCATGGTATAAACATGGCTTTCCTATCTAACACCCTAGAAAGAGACTACTCACTCATAATCGAATTAACAACAATAAAACTAATATGAAACCCTAACAATTGCATCATGAACGATTAAATAAATAAACAAAGCAATTGAGAATAATAAAAGAGATTAGGGTAAGAAAGAATACCAATTAACGCAAAGCAAGAACTTTATTGAAATCGAAATAGGTTTGATCACCTCTAAATTAATCAAAAGTGTTTGAATTGAACTAAGAACAACGAGGAATAAAACTAGTCTAAAGCAGTAAAAAGAATAATAAAAGATGTCCCTAAATAATGAGGGAAACGGTATTTATAATACCTCTCAAGTCTAATTAAAAATAGGAAGCAAAAGACGAAATTCGCGACAAATGGCACCAGACTCGATCGGGCCCGAGCACAGTACCCGATCGGGCCGAGTGCAAAACATCGCCCACTTGGCTCATGGGCCTTCCTATAGCAGCAGCGCAGCATTAACCAAAGTTTACGGCCCACCCGATCGGGCCGTGGGCAGCCACCCGATCGGGCCAGGCGGCAAAAAGTGCCAGCAGGCTCGCCTCCTCAGCAGCGTCCTAATAAGACCTAGCAGCACTAGACCCGATGGGGTCGGGCGGTGGATGCCCGATCGGGTCTGGGCACATGTGTGCTCGCCCGATCCGATCGGGCATACCTTGCCCGATCGGGTCCGCAACTTTCATACCCGATCATAAATACTTCGCCCGATCGGGCCATTTCTGCCCGATCAGTGCACGGAAACCTCCTTTGACTCCTTGGCTCTCTAATCTTCACGTTTAGGGGTCTTGCGACCTCCTAAACTATCCATAAAGCTCGTGAGCCATCCTACGTGCCTCGTAACATCTCGTAAAGCCGTGGTTGCTTCCAAAAGGCTCGGGAATAAGGAGAAAACTCCATAAAACCTGCAATTCAATACTAAAACACGAAACCACAACTACATACGATAGTTAGCACAAAATAGCTCCCAAGAGCTCTAATGACGCACAAATTAGCTTGTAAATAAGGGAGAAAAGAATATATAAATACGTGATATCAAACTCCCCCAAGCTAAACCTTTGCTTGTCCTCAAGCAAACAGAACATGAACATGGAATAGATTGCCTCACCCCATAGATAAAAAGCAATTCAAAGCTCAAAACATTTTCAAGACTAAGAATCGTTCAAGCAGGCATAATTCAAGTTTGGCTAATCAAATTCATCCAACCACCAATCATTCAAGCAATTTATCAAATTCAAGCATCCATAAAGCATACAAGTCCTGAAAAGGCTCTCACAAGGGTGTCGCTCCGCTCTATTTTGTGGCAGGCAAAGAATATGCCCGAACACTCACCAACCCGACCATAAATACCCTTCCCACTCACACTCTCATGTGTTTAAGAAGGTTCGATGACGCTCATCCTAGTCAAGTCGACTCAATTGGCAGAAATGCTCTTTAACTTTGACAAACTGATTCGAAATCAATCAAATGAACAATGCAGACACAAACTCAAGAGGACTTTATAGGGTTGTAATGGGGCTTAGGCGAGAGGTAGGGGATACTTTTGGGTAATGTGGTGGAAAAACCAAGAAAGGGGGAGCATAAATCATTCAAACAAGGCCTAAGATGGCCTACACAACTCCCAACAATCACCGTAAAACCATGTAAAGTAACCCAACTCTCATAAATCAATGAAAAGCTCATAACAAACCCAATTTTCTAGCAATGGGGCGAATATTCCTTTATGAACGTACGTGAATGAAAGAACTAAAATTCTTTTGAGTTTCCATTTCATTTTTCTGAACTTCATTCACGCAACTCTAAACTTGCTTTTTCTTTTCTTTTTCCCACTCTCAAACCACAGCAAATACACTTTTAAATTCCTCAAAAACCAAACTAAACCAACAAACCAACCCATACAAAAGCTCCCCCAAGCTAGGCTTGGAATAATATCAAGTGAAGGCTTTGTGCTCATTTTAGGGGTTTAAGTAACACGAAACAAGTCATTAGGCTCAGCGGGGCTAAGGAGGATAAAAGTATATCAAAAATTCACTCTGAAGCTCAAGAATAAGACAAAAGAACGCCTCTATCACAGCAAATGCTATAAGTCATCTAAAATCAGACAAGTACGAAGTCAAAGTCAAGATCAATCCACTAAAGAGGAACTAACACACAAGAATAGACTGGATAATAATATGAATCCAATAGGCTACAAAGAGGCCTCACAGTCTAACCAATTCAGGTATGCAGCACAAAGTGGTCTAATATAATCCAAAAATGCTCGAAATCATAGCAATCAAACATCAAATCATACCCTCAAGATCACAAATGCCCAGCTATCCAGAAAACAAAGTCAAATCATTTTCAAATAGAGCACAGCAAGGGGCACAGTGAGGCAACTAAACCAGTCATGGGAACCAGATTTTTTTTTGATTTTTTCAGTATTTTTCGAAAGCAGTAAAACTATTCTAGAAAGCAGTAAAAGAGACAGGGAATACAAACAGAACTCCTCCCCCAAGCTGAACTTGGCAGTGTCCTCAATGCCAAAAGGTGATAAGGACTATGCTAAGAGGAAAAACAATGTTAGTACCCTCACTCTCGCTCACAAAAAGAAGGAAAATAAAAAGAAAAGGGAAAGGGAAAGAAAAATACGAGTTGCCTCTCGCACAACGCTGGTTTATAAAGGCCCCGCACGACCATAATCCTCCCTCTCTCAAATAGGAGGGGCTTGGCAATGATTGCCACCCTCATCAAACATCTTTCTCCTCCAAATGTTCTTGACAATGCCTCCAGACGGTGAGGCAACCTTAGGTGGAATTGGAACCTTCTTCACACCTACTTCATCCAGAACCTCATCCCTGCAACAAGATTGTTCAAGCATAGGTGCCTTAACAGCATTGATTAGTTTAAAAATCACTTTATCATCACCAACACTCAGAGTTAAAGACCCAGACTTGACATCAATGACAGCACCAGCAGTACACAAAAACGGCCTACCCAAGATAATAGGTATCTGGGCATCCTCATCCATATCTAACACCACAAAATCAACAGGAATATAGAATTTCCCTACCCTAACAGGAACGTCCTCTAAAACACCTAGAGGGTATTTTATAGAACGATCCGCCATCTGTAAAGTGATTTGTGTGCATTTAAGGGCTCCCATGTTCAGTTTCTTATAAACAGACAATGGCATAACAGAAACAGAAGCACCTAAATCACACAAAGCCTTATCAATAAAAATAGGTCCAAGATGGCAGGGAATAGAAAAACTACCAGGATCTTTTAACTTTGGTGGGGTTTTATTTTGAATAAAAGCACTACACTCTTTAGTAAGAGCGACACGTTCTACCCCACCAAAGTCTCTTTTCTTAGTAATCATGTCTTTCAGAAATTTGGCATAAACAGGCACTTGGGTAATTAAGTCTGTGAATGGAATCGTTACCTCAAGGTTCTTGACCATAGCCAAGAACTTACCAAACTGCTGATCGACCTTGGACTGTTGCATCCTGTGAGGAAAAGGTAGCCTTTGTGTAAAAGGCGTTTCAGAAACCTTCTCCTTTTTCTTCCCTGTCTGTTCAGCTTCTACAGACAAATCGACTTCAGACGTCGAATTCTTTCTTTTTCCTTCCTCTACCACCCTCTTCTTCCCTGCAATCGGGGTAACCTCATCAATGGGCACTGGAGGGGCATCATATGCAATGCCACTACGAAGAGTGATGGCATTCACATGTTCTCTCTGAACTGGTTGCCCTGGCAATTGTCCCTGCTGCCTCTGTGCATTAGTTTCTGCCAACTGGGCAACTTGAGCCTCTAGAAGTTTGATGTTCTTCTCTTGGGCCCTCCGTGCTTCCTCTTGGGCCCTCCGTGTTTCCTCATTTGCCTTTTGCATAGACAATATCAGTTTCATCAGTTCAGAATTGCTAGGCTCTTGTGGGTTATGGTTTTGTGGAGGTGGGGTGGAAAAATTTTGTGGAGTTTGGAAATTATTGTGGTGATGGAAGTTTTGTGGTGGTGGTCTTTGGAAATGTTGTGGGGTTTGATGGTATGAAGGTTTAGGATAGTTTTGTGGAGGTGGAGGTTGATAGTTTTGTGGATTTTGGTAGTTATGTGGAGGGGGGAAGGTTTGTGGCCTTTGTTGAAAGGCGTTTGCCTGCTCCATCTGAAATTGACTGAACTGACAGTCATGCCCAAAGTGACCCTGTACACCACATACCTCGCAGTAAGATGAGGTAATGGGTGCTACGGCAGACATAGCATTGATGCTCATAGGCGGAGGTGTCGAACTAGAAGACTTCATTAGTTGCTGAGTCAGTTGCGCCATCTGAGATGTAAGCAATGAAATAGCGTCAACTTCAAGTACCTTCTTAGTCAAACTCCTAGATGATGAATGGTCATTGGCTGCAAGATTGGATATGAATTCATAACCCTCATCAACTGCCTTGTCTAAAAACACTCCTCCTGCAGACGAATCAACAATACACTTCGTCTGAGGCTGCAGACCATTGTAGAATGTCTGCGTCAAGAACCATTTGTCCATATTGTGGTGTGGACACTCTCTCTGTAGATCTCTAAACCTAGCCCACGCTTCCCGTAATGTTTCATCAGGCTCTTGGGAAAACGTGGCCAGTTTATTTCGGATTTCTGCTGTTCTAGTGGGTGGGTAATACTCTCTCAGAAATGCAGCAGAAATCTCACTCCACTCGGTTTCTTTCACATCGTTCAACCATTTTTGGGCTCTATCTCTCAATGAAAACTCGAACAACATGACTTTAAGTTGATCTGGAGTGACGCCGGCATGTTTAACGGTTCGACAAAGTTGTTGAAACCGTTGCAGATGATTTGCCGGATCTTCAGTAGGATGCCCACCAAACTGATTTTGCTGGACCATGCTGATGAGTCCAGGCTTAATCTCAA
This sequence comes from Patellifolia procumbens, assembly GCA_947645195.1. Lineage (NCBI taxonomy): Eukaryota > Viridiplantae > Streptophyta > Magnoliopsida > Caryophyllales > Amaranthaceae > Patellifolia > Patellifolia procumbens. The sequence continues at coordinate 141,786 of CANSGD010000779.1, forward strand.
AATTTGCCGCGGCAATGGTGGGCATGGTAGGTCCAGTGGAGAGACCATCTGGGTTGGGCACCCCATATGACTTCAGTGATTTTTACATAACTGAACTCAAGGTGTCTGTTCCAGAGATGTTCAGCTGAACAGACTGCTTTTCTTTCTGCTTTATCTTTCGGATCCGCCTGATTGTCCTATCAAGATCGGGGTCCGCTGGAATGGGGGAACCGTTTCTTTGGGACCTGGGCATACAAAAGAAACAAAAAGCAGCAGTAAAGGGTACCTCGATTGAAACAATGAAGTTCCAATGAGGTACAGAGAAGTAGACCAAATAATTAAATAAAAACTTAGAGAACTAGCCGTGTCCCCGGCAGCGGCGCCAAAATTTGATAGGTTTTAGTCGTATCACCTATTCAAAGATAAACCTACGGTCCTCTAACTAAGGTAGTCAGTGGAAGCAGGGTCGAATCCACAGGGAGACAGAGTTTCTAAATCAATATTCAACCAATTCAGCTACTCCAGAGTAAATCAGGCTGGAATTAATTAAACTAATGATTAAGCTAAGAAAGATGAATTAAACAAAGGATTTAACTATAGAATAAAAACCTAGGGTATTAGGTCGGTCCACCATGCTTATACCAATCAAATAAGGTCAACTACTACCAAAACCTAAGTCAAGAGTCGGGGGATTAGAGCCTATGTTGAGCTATGGTTAAGACTCAACGCTCATAGTTCAACATACGCCGCATGTTCACTAACGTAATCAGAACTACTGACGTGTCCTAGGCCTCTAGTCGTAAGACGGAGCTGTGCAAACAACTATTAACCACAAGCAACCAACGAAACTGCGCAATAACGTTAATTACTCAATAAAGAACAAACCACATCACAATCACCCTAATCAAGCCCTAGAAATCAATAAGAGTCTAAATCACAATCATGGTATAAACATGGCTTTCCTATCTAACACCCTAGAAAGAGACTACTCACTCATAATCGAATTAACAACAACAAAACTAATATGAAACCCTAACAATTGCATCATGAACGATTAAATAAATAAACTAAGCAATTGAGAATAATAAAAGAGATTAGGGTAAGAAAATATACCAATTAACGGAAAGCAAGAACTTTATTGAAATCGAAATAGGTTTGATCACCTCTAAATTAATCTAAAGTGTTTGAATTGAACTAAGAACAACGAGGAATAAAACTAGTCTAAAGCAGTAAAAAGAATAATAAAAGATGTCCCTAAATAATGAGGAAAACAGTATTTATAATACCCCTCAAGTCTAATTAAAAATAGGAAGCAAAAGACGAAATTCGCGACAAATGGCACCAGACCCGATCGGGCCCGAGCACAGTACCCGATCGGGCCGAGTGCAAAACATCGCCCACTTGGCTCATGGGCCTTCCTATAGCAGCAGCGCAGCATTAACCAAAGTTTACGGCCCACCCGATCGGGCCGTGGGCAGCCACCCGATCGGGCCAGGCGGCAAAAAGTGCCAGCAGGCTCGCCTCCTCAGCAGCGTCCCAATAAGACCTAGCAGCACTAGACCCGATGGGGTCGGGCGGTGGATGCCCGATCGGGTCTGGGCACATGTGTGCTCGCCCGATCCGATCGGGCATACCTTGCCCGATCGGGTCCGCAACTTTCATACCCGATCATAAATACTTCGCCCGCTCGGGCCATTTCTACCCGATCAGTGCACGGAAACCTCCTTTGACTCCTTAGCTCTCTAATCTTCACGTTTAGGGGTCTTGGGACCTCCTAAACTATCCATAAAGCTCGTGAGCCATCCTACGTGCCTCGTAACATCTCGTAAAGCCGTGGTTGCTTCCAAAAGGCTCGGGAATAAGGAGAAAACTCCATAAAACCTGCAATTCAATACTAAAACACGAAACCACAACTACATACGATAGTTAGCACAAAATAGCTCCCAAGAGCTCCAATGACGCACAAATTAGCTTGTAAATAAGGGAGAAAAGAATATATAAATACGTGATATCAACCCACCAGTGCAATCTGCGAGGATGTAGAGCGAGTTTTGGAGCTGGAAGATATGCCAGAGTGGATCAAGGAGATCGCTGAGTATAAACAGGCTGGCAAATTACCAGAAGGGAAAATGAAAGCAAGAAAGCTAAAGCTGACAGCATGCAGATACTGCCTGATCGGGGACGAGCTATACAGGAAGTCTTTTTCTCTGCCCCTACTCAAATGCGTAGGGCAGAGAGATGCAGATTACATATTGAGAGAGATTCATGAGGGACTCTACGGACACCATATCGGACCAAGAGCTCTGGCCCATAAAGCTCTCAGAGCCGGTTATTATTGTCCCACAATGAAAGCTGACTCTGAAGCTCTGGTGAAAAAATGCGACAGCTGCCAGAGGTTTGCGCCGAACATCAAGCTGCCCGCAAACGACCTCATGCCAATCTACAACCCTATCCCATTCGCCCAATGGGGGCTAGACATTCTGGGACCCTTCACAACGGCCCAATATCAGAAGAGATGGTTAATTGTGGGGGTAGACTACTTCACTAAGTGGATAGAGGCAGAAGCCCTATCCACCATCACAGAAGCAGCCGTCAGAAAATTCTTGTGGCAGAACATCATCACCAGATACAGGATTCCGAAGGCTTTCGTCTTCGACCACGGGAGACAGTTTGACAACATGCCCCTATCAGGGTGGTTGGAGCAGTTTGGGATCAAATATGCCCTATCTTCAGTCTGCAACCCTCAGTGCAATGGTCAGGCCGAAGCCGCTAACAAGCAGATCCTGATAGGTCTGCAGAAGAAGCTGGAGGAGCAAAAAAGCAAGTGGCTAGAGGAGCTGCCTAACACTCTGTGGTCGATCAGAAGCATAGTCAAAGAGTCAACTGGGCAGACCCCCTTCCACCTGGTATATGGTTCTGAAGCTGTCATGCCTGTTGAGATCGGGTCCGAGAGTCTGAGGATCAGCCTATTTGAGCCAGGTCTGAACGACGAAGCCCTGAGGAAAAATCTAGATCTGTTGGATGAATACAGAAATGAAGCTAGGTTCAGAATGGAAGCCTACAAAGCCAGAGTCAGCAGATACTATAACCGGAAAGTGAGGGCTAGGCCTCTGGAGGTAGGGGATCTGGTACTCAGAAATGCAGCAGCTGTGCAGAAAGACAAAATACACGGAAAGCTGTCGGCTAAGTGGGAGGGACCCTACCAGGTTAGTGAAGAGCTACACCCCGGAACCTACAGACTGAAAAGAATGGATGGAAGCGAACTGAAAAGCAACTGGAACGCCCGAATATTGAAAAAATACTTCGTGTAACCCAGATTGTATCTAAACTCCCATGAATGAAAGGCCTTTGAGCCACCCTTTGTCCACCACTCTCCATTTCGCATTAAACCCCCGTCCCTTTATCAATTCTTTATGAAAAACAAAATGTCAAAATCAGATAGACCCTTAGCAGACTGAGAAAAAATACCAGAGTCTGGCAAAAGAAAACAGGGTCTGAGTCAGACTGAAGGCTGAAGAGGCTCTTCAGACACAAAAGTAAACTATATAATGAAGAAAGGGAGCCGGCCAAAAGGTTAACTCTGTCCAGAGCTCCTGAGGCCCGCAGAGTGATCGGATGCCGGCTCGACTTACCGCTGTCATAGACCTCTACCTCTAAACCTGCAGGCCGAAGGCCCAGAAAGCAGCAAGGATAAGTCATAGACACCTAAGGTTAATGGGGACGCCAGAGTTCCTTAGGACCAAAACGTACCCCGACACGAAAAAGATGGCAGAAGGAGCTAAAGGGTGAACCCCAAAACTCCCAGAATCATCATGACTTAGGGGATCAAAATACCTCCTTTGCTCTGCTATTGTTGAATCCTTCTCACGCATAAGGCAGAGCAGAAGAGTAAAGGGCCCCTAAAGTCCCGACTCTGAGCAAATCTCACCCGCCACCAAGCCAAGTAAACGATTGCTTGATGGCACGGCAGACTCAGCATCAGAGCAGAACGCAAGTACTCAGCAGAAATAACGAAACTTGGCATGCATCAAATAGAAAGCACAAAAGTCAACAGAAGAACGCAACTCGCATTGCAGGAAAAACAATTGAATCTTACATAAGAAGATCTGGCTATAAGCCAAATCAGAGTGCTACATAGTACTACAACAACGGCGGCTACCTAACCAAAAGAAGGGAGCAAATACAGATGAAAAGGAAACGTTTGACTATTTAATTACAAATATTACAAGATAAGTCAATTAGGATATCATCGGAGGACAAAAACGGAGGACTGCAATCAGTTCAGCACAGGCTCCCAGCTCATCTACCTCTGCAGCTCAGACAGGAGTCACAAGAAGACTGAGGCGAAGCGTGAGATAGCCGCCCGAGTTCCTATTGCTTAGGAACGGAGCTGCCATCCTTCGCGGAGCTCCCATCAGCTTGCTGCTCTGAAGACTCTCCCTCTGAAGGCAGAGAGTAAAGCAACTCCAGTTCTCTGAGCTCCTGGGTCACCGGAGGTCGCATGTGCACCTGACTGGCGTAAGCATCCTCAAAGGCATCCCAGTTGAAAGAGGGCTGCAGATGCCAGAGAACCCTGCGGACCGCAACTTTGCAATCCTCCCAGTACTTGTTCCCGAACGCCTCCTCCATCTGCGCAGCCCGGGCTGCCTCCTCAGCCAGCAGCTGAGCCTCTTTCTGCTTGAGGGCTACCTCAGCCTCCTTAGCCTGCTGAGCCTCCCTCTCAGAAAGCAACTTGGAGAACTCCGCCCTTAGCTCCTCCTCCCTCTGTCTCAGAGCTGCCTCAGCCTCCTTGGCTTGCAGAGCCAATTTAGCAGAACAACCTTCACGTTCAGCCCGTACAGTAGAGAGCTGACCCTTGAGCTGCTCCTGCTCCTTCAACGCTGCCTACAGCCGGGCCTCGGAGGTCTTCAGCTTAGTCTCCACCATTGAAGCGCGAGACAACGCCTCACTAAGCTGGGAAGAGAGCCGGGAGTGCTCAGCCGCGATAGCCTCCGCTTGCGCCGCCTGACCCTCCATGCGCTGGTTGACGGTACGCAAGGAGTAGCGCTCCACAATCAGAGCATCCCTCTCCTCCTCAGTTTCGCGGCAGGTGGACACAATCAGAGAGTTCTGAGCCTTCATCTTGGCATACTCTGCTCTCTGCTGTGCTACCTGAGCCTTAGGCTGCTGCAGTTCAGGGAGGTCTGCCTCATGTCTACCCAACCCTACAGCGTGGCAGAACTCCCCAATGAAGGCGCCGACCCGCGCAGCCTGTGATCAATGAAAAAGCAGATCAGAAGGAAATCTTAATGTCAGAAACAGATGACTATAAAAAGGAGATAACTCACCAAAGGGACATTTTGAACAGCATAGTCCGGTGAGAAACGACTCGCCAGGAGCTTCAGCCACTCACTGGGATCAGGGAAGGCCACGGACATCTGCTCCTGCCCCTAAGCATCGTGCTGGTCATCCGCTGATCCCCTCTGCAGAGAACCTGAGCCAAAAGAAAGTCCAGTCAGTTCAACAGAAGGGAAAAGGCCGGAGCTAAGACTAGGTAAGGGGTACACACCTTTGGCGACGACGTCATCCTCAACAACAATGACCCGAGGGGAGCCAGCAGGGAGACGAGTCTTCTTCTGAGGGGGAGCTCCATCCTCACTCTGCCTCTCTACTGGCCTCTTCTGGGAATGAGAAGAGACCTCAGGCTCAGCCATAGTCTGGTGAGCACCCTCTGCAGAAGGTTTAAGCTGGCCCGCAGTTGGAGCAGAGGCCTGAAGAGCCGCAGTAGATTGCACCTTCTTAGCCCTTAATTGTTGCTGAAGAAAACAAAAGGTAACAATGTCGTCAGCAGAGTAAGGCAAAGAACAAATTGGCTCGGCAACACAAAAGAGAGGAAAAGGAAACACTAACCACGCGCGCCAGATTCTCAGGAGTAGGGGCAAGGACCTGCTTGAAGACTCTGGGAGGAGGAGGAGCGGCCCTCCTACCGGGAGGAGTAGGCCTCTGGACAGGAGGAGTAGACTTCTGGACCGGGGGAGACACGACGGTCTCTACCACAGGGACGGAAGGCGGGCTCTGCTGTTCCACCCTCTGCTGCTGGAAAGGCTCCACCACCTCCTGGTTAGTCTGAACAGGCGTAGGGACGGCCTGTCCAGCGGGACCTATCACATCAAAATAAATACAGGGAAATCAAGAAGATGCAGGTAAAAATGTTCCTGTCAGAAAAAGCAGTCTGGGTCTGAAGAAGACACCTACCTGACTGGCCCTCACTCTGACCCTCTGCAGACTGAGTCGTGACAGTCTTAGCAGCCTCCGCTCCCGTGTTGTCAAACTCTGTCATGGCTTGGTGGGACTCCTGATCAGCTTCATCAGGCTGAGCAGAACCACCCACTGGAGTAGGTTCTTTCTTCGTCCTGTCAAACTCTGTCATGGCTTGGTAGGACTCCTGACCAGCTTCATCAGGCTGAGCAGAACCACCCACTGGAGTAGGTTCTTTCTCCGTCCTGTCAAACTCTGTCATGGCTTGGTGGGACTCCTGACCAGCTTCATCAGGCTGAGCAGAACCACCCACTGGAGTAGGTTCTTTCTCCGTCCTGTCAAACTCTGTCGCCGCTTGGTCAGGCTCTCCCACGGGTACATCCTCCACCACAGGTGGTTCTGAAAGTAAGCAGAGAAAACGAGAAGAGATTAGCAGAGTGCACACAAGCAGGAAGAGCACCTTGTGGTTCATCGTAAGTAGTACCTGGTTGCACAGGAGGAAGCTGTTGCAGGGGTTCAACAATCAGAACAGTCCCTTGCAGAGTGCTGGCCCCCTCTGCACTATCATCATCATCGTCGTCTTCCGGCAGATGCGCAGCACGCCGGGAACGATGGATCTGCAGAGGAACAGCCGTCGCCTCCTCCTCATCATCAGATTGAATCTCGGTGACAGTGGCAGAGGGGCCCCCTTGCCGCCGGGACATCCCAGTAAACCTATCCACAAGTTCCGGGCGCTTGGTCCAGAGGGAAGGATGGTCCAAGGAAGTAGCGTTAATCTCCCTGATGAAATCAGGGACGGTGTAGGTCCCTGGGTCAGGTACCGGACGATACCTACGGCACACTGAAGACTGACTCAGACCCAGCTCACAAGGAATGGCAGACCCCAGAGTCTCTGCAATATCAGAATATTTGTTAGCTACAGCAAGTCAGAATGCAGACGGAAAACAATGAAAAGGGGCAGAGTATGTCCGCCAGCTCAAGACCCACCCTTAATCACTTGGCGAATAAACTGTCTGCACGGAGCTGCAGCACAGTACAAACAATGAATGCCATGGGACGCAGCAGAATGGGAAATGAAAAAGCAGAGTTAAGGGCTAGCAGTGCGCTTACCAGTAGTATAGTCAGGGGACAGATGGCCTATCCTCAGGAAGGCATTCTGACACATCACATAGTGATGCGGTAACCAGTACTTGGGAAGAAACTGCTTCCCGGCAGTAACCTTGGATCTGGACTTGAAGTAGTAGTAGGCTACCTTCTCGTCCCAGTTCAACACATGAGGGTCCAACTGCTTCTGGAAGTTAGGCTCCACAGGGCGTAGAGGGGCCTTAAATTGATAAGGGTGCCCCTCCTCCGTCGGTACCCTAACGAAGACAAAACTATCTCGCCAATCTTTCAGACTGAGATCAACGGGATAGACCGTCAGATGACTGGCCCGCACCGAACCGGTGAAGTAGCTGTACTCCCCCCTGCCTCTTAAAGTAAAACAGGCATTGGAAGAGTTTCATGGTGAGGGGGAAGCCCAGAGCTTCACAAACCCAAATAAACCCCAGAATCTTCTTCAGAGACTGGGGATTGACTTGGCAGAGAGCCATGCGATACCGGCAGAGAACCCACTCCAAGAACCAGTGGATGGGGAATCTAAGCCCAAACTCCAGCTGCTTCATATAAACAGCAGTGTACCCCTCTAGTACATCTGCCAGGCTCTGACCCTCTTGGGGAAGCATTACCCAAGACTCGCAAAGCGGCTTGATCTCCGCAGAAATCTCAAGGTAGTATGCAGCATGCGCCCGTTTGAAAGCGTCTGCAGATTTCTTCGCCAAATAAGGCTTACCCTTGCTGTCGTAAAGGGCAAGACTCCGCATCTCATGGTCGCTGTACTTCCATTTGACTGTGGGCAGAGTGGGCTTAAACTTGTAGTTGGGAGGGAATCTATTGGTTTCAGGCTCCAACACCTCCTTACGCAAACCGTTCCAGGGGTCAAAGATCTCCCATTCCTCTGGAACCACCTCGTCCTTACACCGAGGCAGATTCAACTTTAAAAACGGGGACTGAGTGTCCATCGGTAAGGCTCATCCGGCTCGGACGAAGAGGTAGATACCACACCCTTCCCACGGGAAGCAGCAGACTGAGAAGTAGACATTCTACACAACACAAGAAACAGACGACAGCACATCAGACTTGCAGTCACAACACAAGACAATCTGGTCTCAGACCTACAGACTGAGCTACCAGACTGGGGGGCAAGGATATGTATGGTATGTGAAGATCAGAAATAGCCAAGAAATAGGATATTTTCTTGCTTTTCTGACAAAAAGATACATGCAAAAGTAGTCTGGCACCTCAGACCTACAGACTGAGCTACCAGACTGGGGGGCAAGGATATGTATGGTATGTGAAGATCAGAAATAGCCAAGAAATAGGATATTTTCTTGCAAATAACGCAAACAAAACAATGAAGGCACATCACAGGCCTACAACCCACCAAGTAAAGAGGATAACAGGGTAAACAAAGCAAACCTTAAAAATCCAACAAACAACAGTAGAGCAGAGCTCAGCTGAAGAAGCAGAGCAGAGCCTACCAACCAGAGCAGAGCCCTGCTGAAGAGGCAGAGCAGAGCCTATCATTCAGAGCGGCAGAACGGAAACGAAACAACACCAAACAGATCTATGAAACAAAGAAATAAACAATCGCATCTGAAGACCAAAGGAAAGAAACCCTAACCTCAAAAACACAGGCAAATAAGTCTGTACAGAAGGAAAAAGGGGGAGAAATCTATAAACACAGAGAAGAGCACATCCAAACCATCCAAGAAGGAAAAAATCAAAAGTACATCTGGGAAAAAGAGTTTACCTAGATGGAGAACGGAAGACGCCGAAGAAAGAGAAGACAAAAGCCACCAACGCAACAGTATCAAATATCAAATTAAGCTCCAAACGCAGACAAATCCCAGGATAATCGAGAGAAATCACTTGAAAATGGCTAGGGCGAAAAGAAATTCTTGAAGAACAACAAGAAAGTTTGAAAGCAAAGAGTTCGAAGGAGAAGAAACTGAAAAGTTTCACAAAAGGTTGATTCAGCCTTTAAATAGGCATAATTCGTCCACTCAGCACCAACTTGTCATCATTACATTCCTTGGGAACCCAAAGAGTCACATCAATTTAATTCAATTCAAAATGAATTTATGACCCTTGCTCAACACCCCAACCAAATGGGCGGGAAAAATGGAAGCATTCTGGAGTTTGTGAAGAGCGACTCACAGACAGCCACGTATCATTCTGCGAAAAGTAGAACGCCAGACCAAAAACAAATGCACCCAGCATATTGCAACCTGCAAATACTGGGTCCGGGGGGCAAATTGTATGGGGTCTACCTAGCAGACCTCCAGCTTGCAGTAGATCACTGGTCCTGCCACTCCACGTCAGAGCGCCTGGAGCAGAGCAGACCTCCTCAGGCAGACCGCTCCGGACATACCCTCTAGGCTGGAGTTTAATGAAGGCCTCGTTCCACCTTTGCCCACTTCCAAAGAGGCCCACTCACTTTACTAGGTCAGTTACAAGTCCATGTCTCATATAAATACCCATGCCCATGCATGGGTAAGGTACGTTCAATCAAACACTCACAAAATACTTGCACTTGATACTCGTTTTCTCTCTACTAGAGATCTTGTGCTCAACTTGGACTGACTTAGGCATCGGAGAGGCGATCCTCGGAACCACCCCCGAGGTTACTCCTTGTTTTGCAGGTAACCACCACCACGAAGGACGTTTGGGAGCCACGATTCCACCGAGTACCCACCACCACATTCACTGTTGCTGTCTTGGACAGAAACACCACCAAAATAAACTCCCACCCCTTGAGATATTCTCACAACGTCAAGGTTAACCTCTACGTAGCTATGCTATCATAGGAAGAAAGAGGACTCACCAGAGAGGGGCTCCTAACTCAACAGATTGTGAGTGTGCCAATGCTTTGAGTATAGTGGCAAATGGGAAACTGACCATTATTGTGGAGGCCGGGATTGGAGAGTCGTTTACTATCCACCTTAAGGACAAGGTGAGAATTATGGGCGGTCGGCAGTGCAATTCAATAGCATAGTGTGTATGTGTGTGTGTGTGTGTGGGGGGGAGTAGTAGAAGCATTATTTTGGTTAGGATTTGCTTAAGAGAGAGCAACCAAGCAAGTGAGTAGAAGAGGGAGAAGGGACAAAAACAAGAGAAATCATATTCTCTTCAATTAGCGGAGATCAGAAAGAAAAGCATAAGCAACGTTATGAAGAGTTTTTTTCGTTAATTTTGGTGATTTGGACGAGATCAAGCCTCTCGCAAGCTTGTATTATCATCAATTGTTTCTGTTCTCCAGAAATCAAACAGATATAACCTTCATGGGCTTCATCTCTTTCCTTTTAACTCTGCCCAGCTATGTCAGTCCTAGCAGAAACCGTCCCTTCCACTCCCTCACACAATTTTCCAAAAGAACCAAATGGGATTACATTTAAATCCTCTCTGAGAGTAAATTTTGGGCGACATCGCTTAACTTTTGGAGGCTTTCATACCTTACAAAATTAAGATTTTCATATTTTAAAAATAGAAAGTATAATTCTATTCAAAATAACAGTTGCACTTAAATTACACTTGAAGAAAATTCAGCACGGATTTTACAAACCTGTTCCATAAAGCGAGGAAGCATAATCACGAGTATCTGTTGAAGTACTCCTGCTCCACTTGATTCAATCATTTCCACTGGAATTGCCCGAAATGGAAATGGTACATCGATGGTCAGATGAAAAAATGAGTCTGACCTCTGCTCTCTGCAAACCCAGACCATTTAGTAAGAATTCATACATAATTAAAAGGAGCATATTACCTCAATTACTGCATCGGAAGTGAGCTGCTGCAATCCTGAAACGCTTTGCTTGCTGTCACAAGATATAAGATTCACCATGGAAGCTGCATTCCCATACCAAATCAATGTCAACGCACTCCTGAAATAGCATGACACAAGGACTCAAAACCAACTAATTAATATTTAATATCATGCCAAAGAAGCATTTCAAAGTGCTCGTAGTCTGGACCTGTTTGTCACCTTTATATTTATAAGACAGACTCCTAGCCAATTTGTGAGTCCATATATCAACTTCATTGTCCAGATTATTAGACCCGGCAAAGTTGACTTGACTGGAACAACCTGACTCGAGACCCAAATTGACCCGAAATTAACCACGAGACCTGAATGACTCAACCGGACCCGAGCCCGAAGCATGTTGACCCAAAACAGACCCAACCCGACCAAAAATTGACCCGGATAATATTTATCCTAAATTTGCATATTAATTTATAATTTTATAGTTATAGTCTTATAATTTTCAATATTATTATTTTTTATAGTAGAGGTAATGCTCCTTGTATACCAGAACACTCATAACAATTTCTTTTTCTGTTTATCTCGGTAAAAAGATAGATTAAAAGTTTTCTTTTTCGGGTAACAAGACCCAAATCACATGATATACGAAGAAAAAGACATTCACATGAAAATAAAGGCAAATACATAGAGTTTCATCAAAGAAAACAACACAATTAGAACGAATTTGGGAGGGAGATCATACTAAATTATAACATTTTTTATTTTTACATACCTTCAGCCCAAATACATTGACCAGAAACCCGACCAAAAAATGGCATACCCGAACCCGAACCCGATCAAAATCAGTCTGACCCGACCGGATTGCCACCTCTAGTTATCATTAACGTAAAGTACTATTCCAAGGGGAAAGGAAAAGTGGGTAAATTATAGTACCCCTTCCATTCACATAATACCTCTTTCAGGTTTTTCTAAGTTATAAACCTGAGTTGTTTGATTCTAAGCTATGCCCATGGTTATTCAGAGTTTTCAGTTTCTGTTGTACCCCTATTTTAATCCTTAGTAATCATAAGTAACCTTTGATATGTTATATTAGTGAAGAATGTTAGGTTAATCATAAAAGGTGTTAGTAATTATTTAATTGGAAAAAGGAAAATCATGTATAACCAAGGGCATAGTTTAGAATATCAAAAAGCTCGGAGTATGACTTAGAAAAATCTTATCTCTTTTGTGCTTAAAACATACCTTGAGCACTAGCATATTCTACACTACTCCTTTTCCTCAAAACTAAATTGCTCCATGACACCTCAAGAGCTTACCTTTTGTAATTAGTCCTCCTTCGAACACTAACATAACCTGAGCACTAATGTACCCCGATGTTTTATTAGGACTCAACTACGCAAAATTTATTACCTAAAAAACAAATAAAGTAACATTAAAAAAATTTGTGCGCCTCGCCTACGAATGGGCGCGCACCTTAACCTAGGCTCGAGGACCCTTTGCACCCCTCGCGCCTTTTATTTTTAGGAGTACTACAAATCAGATCTAGGAAACAAAAGAAATCCCTTAACCTTTCCTCATTGCACGTGAAAAGAAGAATAAGGAAGGATATGAAAAACTTTCCAAAAATCACTCTACATCACACGAAAATCTGAAAAAAAGAACTTTCCTAATTGCTACTTCTGAATGACTCATGTTTTCAGACTTCTCGAATAATTAACAAACAATTTAAATTAAAAGCAAGCACTCCTGTTTCCCTTTTTTTTCCCTAAAGATGAGTCCTTGTTTTTTACCAAGACTAAAAATTTGGACAAGGGCAAGAGAGTTCTCCTTTTCGGAAGTGCCAAACGATCTAGATTCCAAGGGGACATTACAAATTCGATTGTATGAATCAAAGAGTAAGAGTTATGATTGCTACAATGTTTTATGCTTCGGAAATGATAATAAACTAGTGACGAAGACATGGAATGTGGATGTAAAAAACTTGGAGGATTAACCGGTATTTTAGGTTGTTTATTGGTGTGAAGTTGTCGTATACCCCTAACCAAATGTAATTAACCTTCTTTCCTTAACAACTTGGTGCATAGCGGAAGTAAGGGTCGTATCCACAGGGAGCACAGTACAAGTCTATCAATAGCGGAATCAAACCCCTAGAGCCTTCTAGGAGTCACGTAACCAATGGGGGGTTTGATAAGGAACAAGGACTATACTAAAAGCGATGAAACAAGAAATGTAGTAAGTTAAATCAATGAAAAAGGAACTTGGACTCGATTAGCATCCACTTTCAACCAAAGTATCGATCATGGAACTTATAAACGTTTATCCCCCTTTTGGTCACCTATTGAGAAGTCTAAACTCCTAGCCTCCTAGATCGTGGTTAAACAAACACGATCAACGTGGTTTGAACCCCCTCTTACTATCACCCAACTCAAATAAATAGCATTTAAGTTCAAACCAATAGTAGCATTAGAACCGAGGGACAAAAGGATTGCTAATGATAATGAAGCATTAACATTCAAGCAATAAGTAAGATCTCTCTAAGCACTTGAAGCAAGATCAGCATTACAACAAACACCTAGTGTACTACTAAGGAACTAAGAACACAAACAACCGATTATGTCCTTAACTCTAGCATTTGATCATTTACACAACTACACTAGTAGTACTCCTAGCAAGATTATGCAAAAATCAATGAAATAAGCTCAAGAAACCTTACAATAACCAAAGGAGATGATAAGTACAAGAGTTCTCACATACAAGAGTTGAAAGCTTCACCTAACCGAATCCAAGAACAAGTTTACGCTAGAACTAGCATGATTTACACCAAAGATTTCTAAGAGATGTTAGTGTTTTAAAACCCTAGGAATGGAAGCTAAACACTCTCTGGTCTACTTCTCTCTCTACAGAATAAAGATGAACTAAAAAACATATCCCAAACCATCCGTAGAAGGAAACATAAAAGAAAGGAGAGGTGGGCGGCAGCGCCTAGTCGCGACTCGCGAGAAGCAGGTCGCGACCCGCGACTGCCCCTCCTTTTATCAAGTTTTAACATATAAGGGGAAGGGAAAGGGAAAGGCTTTGAAAGCCTAGCAGGATCTTCCTTAGTGGCTTGGCCGCTGCAAGGGCTCGATGCTCGGAGGTTGGAATCGGGAGACTCAGAACTTGGCTTGGAAGATTCAAAGGGCTTCCGAAGGCTTCGAGATGACGTACCGCTAGGAGGTTGGATGACTTGATGCTTCGGAGAGTGATAGAAAGCTGCACGAACAAGACAAACACCAAAACTTGGGACACGACTCTCTAGACCTCTTTAACACCAAATCAAACCAAAACCCGAACTCTAAACACAAACCGACACACAAAACCATACAAAAATCGCCTAAGATTGGCGAATAACTTTGACGCATCAAATTCCCCCACGCTTAGACCTTACTCGACCTCGAGTAACACAAAACAAAAGGGAAGATAAGACCGACAAGCTAGAACACGCACCAAGCTACAAATCCCCTTATTGCTTCACTCCAAACCGTCCAAACTACCAAATCCCAACCATCTAAACCCGGGACTACACAAAAAGAAGTACACCCCACTCAATGGCCCAAAAGAATACTCTACAAATCAAACTCAATCTCCAAAAAGTTTCGGGTTTCGAGTTTTAACAATTTCCATTACAGTTCTATCAACCCAAAATGCTTTCAAAAACTAAACGCTAAGGACTCGACGACTCCCCCACGCTTAGTTGTAAGCTCACCCAATATACACTCAATCATCACCAAAAATGAGCCAAACAAAGGACACGTCCTCACCTCCGAAGACACAAGACTTAAGCCTAGACTAACCCGAAAAAAAACCTCCAATGTCGCCCCACTTATGACGCCAACACCGGCAAATGAGATGAACGCACCAATTTTTTTTATTTTTTTTTCTCTTTTCTTTTCTCTCATTTTGCCTAGGAGCCCTTTCGAGTTTTCATCCTAGCTTAACATTCATTTTATCTCTCTTTTCTTTTGGCTCACTATCTCACCCGCTCATGATAAGCCACTTTTTTTTTTGCATAGGCCGCCCTTTCGGGTTTTCGACCTATCCGGGCCTCCCAATTTTGCCCGAGTCGCCCGCCCTTGCGGGTTTTCAACTCATCGGGATTTCTTTCCATCTTTTTTTTTTTTAAAAAATTTACATCAAATTACAAAGTAAAGGCTCAAAATAAATTAAAATCAAATGCGAAATAAATATAAACAACCACATTTGCAAAATATTCCCCACCCCCACACTTGAAAAGCACATTGTCCTCAATGTGGAAAGGACAAAAAGAAAAAGGGGGAAAGGGGAATGGAGGAAAATCTCTAGGAGCCGGAGGGTCCTCCGGGCTCACCTCGCCGGGCAGCCCTCCTAGCCTCTCTCTCTTGGCGGCGCATTGCACGCGCCATCTCAATGTCAGGAGAGGGATCGGAGTACCCAACTTCTTGGTTTTCGGTCCACCATGAGGATATCGCGACACAAAGAAGGTGTTGATGGCCGAAACCATTGAACTCATGGTGTACATAGTGTCTTCCATCCCATAGTATCTCTCTTGTAAATCACCCAACTCACCCTCAAAAGTGTCTAATCGCTGCATTACCTGAGCCTGGAATGGGAGTGGGGTCATTTCTGGTTCGGGCTGCTGATGATGATGATGGTGCTGGGGAGGTGCCGACGCTACTTGGAGGCCCAATTCTTCCTCTACCCCCCTCCTATACTCCTCATTGGGGGGTAAAAAGAGTTGCTCCACTGTAGTCTGCTCTGTAATGGTAGTCCGCTCTTGCGGTAATACCATATATTTCACATGATGTGCCCCGAATAACCATACATACCTTGTCACTCCTCTCACGTTTTTGGTCCACAACATTGCCGCACTTCTTAACTAATGGACACCATAGATGTTAGTTCGACACTAAAACGCCCTGTCTCCTCGCCTAGAGGTTGAAAGATGGGTTCCCCTTTTTCAGTGGGCACACGAACTTTCAAATATCTGGTTAAGAGTGTAATCATTCCCCCCATGCTTAATTTTCCCGAGGTTTTTCCCTCCGCCGATTGGGCTAGGCAATTTTGCACCCATACACTCACCCAATCTGGAATACCTTCCTTTTCACTGGTCATAGCCCAAAGACACTTAAGATCGAAATCGGGAAGGTTAGTGGGTTCCCCTTGGCAAAATACGGTCATGGAGAGAAACCGGTGCACAAATCGCAGAGCGGGGTGGGGGATACTACTGTTCTTTATTCTACTGTACCATTGTTGTCCACCAGTTATTTTGTACCAAAAGACGGCATTATTGTAATTTTCAGTGTAGAGGAATGCATCATCAGTCTCATACTCCCACCCAAACGCCGTTTTGATATCAGAGTAGGTCATTGTATAATTTCGGTCATTTAGGTGGAAAGTAATATATGGTTCCTCATCCTCATCCCCTTCATGATTTTCCACAGTAGCTAAAAATTCTAAGGTGTATCTCTCGTAGGTTCTTGCGTGTTTGAAAATAAATAAATTAAGGCCAACCTTATCGAGAAGCACTTCCACGGACTCTAGCAACCCTAGTTAATCTAAGGTGGACACATGAACAAATTTGGTTTCTTGAATGCTTCTTCCCGGTCTTGTTAATCTATCCCAACGCCTCTTAGCATCTCTACTAAGTTTTTTAAGGCCTCGGGCATTAATGGCGGGGATGGGTCCTGAAGAACTACTAGGTGTGGAGGATCGGGCTCTTTTGCTCATCTTTTTGACACTTGATTTTCCTTCTTTACCTTCACTAAGCAAGTCTAGGCACAATCACAATTCTTCAACACAACTTCAATTCTTACTCAACAACTTCCAAACACACAACTAACACCACAATTTCAATCAACAATCAACAACAACAACCAACAATGACACTTAACAACCAACAATCAACAACCAACAACCAACAATGACACTAAATACTCTTATAGGTAAGTAAGAATATCAAGAATAAAGAGTACTAGGCAAAAGAGATTTATACCCCCAAAAGTTGGTTGTTTTGTGGAAATGATGGCCAATGGAGGTTGAAGAATGTTTCCTTGATCCTCAAAAGTGAATCTCCAAGCTCCAATTGTGGTGAAAATTGCTCCAAATGAAAACCCCCAAATTCTAGGGTTTGTAGAAATGTGAAGAATTTCAGAATTTTTGTGAAGAAGGTGAGTAATGTGAGTGTGGAGAGAAAGATTATGTGAGGATTTGAAGAAAAATGAGGAAGATTGAGAGATTCGTTGAGGGATATTGGACACTTTGAGAAGGTGTGAGTGAGAGCTAGAGTGAGAAGGGGAAGGGTATGAGAGTTGTGAGGGTCGAGTGAATGAAAGGGAGGGGGGAAAGAGCTGAGTTTGTAAAGCAAGAACGAGAGGATCAGCACCCAGTCGCGACCCGCGACAGACGTCGCGACCCGCGACCTGGCCCTCGCGAGTCGCGACCAAAGCCGGATTCGTCCTTCTTTTTTTTCTTCTTTCTTTCTTGCTTCATCCCTATGTATTATGCTTCAAATCTACCACTCCCCTCCTCACTCTTGTCCTCCTTTTCGCTCTTTTTCATTTCATTTCTTGCAATTCTTGAACCTCCAGCCACACAAGCGTCTCACAATTTTTAAATTCACTTTTCCTTGCTCCATGTATTTCCTGCAAAAAGTTCAACCAAAAGCATAATATCCAACAAAATAAACAAGAGACTAGCTTTATACAATTATATACACTAAGATTTGTTTATTTAACGTCGTCGACACGACGTTGCAAACCTCAAGAACTCATCTATACTCAGGGTCACCGCGAGGAACATCCTCGGCCCCTACTTGCTGATAGCCTTCAAAGTACGGCTTTAGCCGCTGCCCATTCACCTTAAAGACCTTCGATGTGGCTTCACTCATGATCTCCACAGCTCCATGGGGAAATACCTTCTTGATAATGAACGGCCCAATCCATCGAGAACGGAGCTTTCATGGAAAGAGGCGTAGACGGGATTGAAAAAGAAGAACTCTCTGACCAACCTTGAGTTCCTTCCTTATTATTAGATTATCAGGCCATGCTTTTGTCTTAGCCTTGTAGATTGCCGCATTCTCATAGGATTCATTCCGGATTTCCTCCAACTCTTGAAGCTGCAACTTCCTATGTAGCCCGGTTCATCAATATTCATGTTAAAGCTCTTTATTGCCCAATATGCTTTGTGCTCGAGCTCCACCGGAAGGTGACACGGCTTCCCAAACACCAAGCGGTATGGAGACATACCATTAGGTGTCTTGTAAGCTGTCCTGTAGGCCCACAATGCATCCTCCAACCGCAAACTCCAATCCTTCCTACTTGGATTCACTGTTTTCTCAAGAATGGATTTGATTTCTCGATTTGATACCTCCGCTTGACCATTTGTTTGTGGATAGTATGCAGTGGACGTCTTGTGAGTCACATGATACCTCTTAAGAAATGCTCCTATGGTCCGGTTGCAAAAGTATGTCCCTTTATCACTGATCAAGGCTCGTGGAATCCCGAACCTACAAAATATGTTAGACTTCACAAAGTCCGCAACCACCTTAGCATCGTCAGTTCTAGTGGGCTTGGCTTCCACCCACTTTGAGACATAATCAACTGCAAGTAAGATGTATTGAAAACCAAAAGAGTTTGGAAAAGGCCCCATAAAATCAATACCCCATACATCAAAAATCTCACAATACAAGATTGAGAATTGGGGCATTTCATTCCTTTGGGAAATATATCCAACTCTTTGACAATTATCACAAGACTTACAAAAATGATATGAATCTCGATGTAAAGTAGGCCAGAAAAATCCACAATCAAGTATTTTGCAAGCTGTCCTCCTTGCTCCAAAATTCCCTCCACAAGCATGGGAATGACAAAAGGTGAGAATAGAAGTTACCTCTTCATCCGGGATACACCTTCTTATCACTTGATCCGAACAATGTTTCCATAAGTAGGGATCGTCCCAAACATACCATCTAGCATCACTCTTCAGCTTGTCTTTCTGTGCTTTTGAGAAATGAGAAGGAAAACGGTTAGAAACAAGATAATTCACAATATGAGCATACCATGGGTGTGAGCATCCAAGAGCAAACAAATGCTCATCCGGGAATTCCTCCCGGATTGGTTCCTTCCACGGCTTCTCCGAACTAGGTTCTAGATCATATGATGATACCAATCGACTCAAGTGATCTGCAACCAGGTTCTCCGTTCCCTTCTTATCTTATACCTCTAAATCAAACTCACTTAACAACAAAATCCACCTTATCAATCTCGGCTTGGCTTCCTTCTTCGTCATTAGGTGGCGAAGGGCTGCATGATCAGTATAAACAATGACTTTGGTGCCGAGTAAGTAAGATCGAAATTTCTCTAAACCATAGACCACAGCTAATAACTCCTTTTCTGTGGTGGAGTAATTTCGTTGCGCTTCATTCAATGTCATAGATGCATAGTAAATGGCATGAGGTATCCTTCCTACTCTTTCCCCAAGCACGGCCCCTACCGCATAATCACTTGCATCGCACATTATCTCAAAGGGCTTGGACCAATCTGGGGGTTGAATTATAGGAGCTGAAACTAGCCTCCTCTTCAGTTCATCGAATGCTCTTTTGCAAGCTTCATCAACCACAAAATCAACATCCTTCTGCAACAACCTGCATAAAGGAGATGAAATCTTCGAGAAATCCTTAATGAACCTGCGATAAAATCCTGCATGTCCGAGAAAAGATCGAATTTCTCGCACATTAGTCGGATAAGGTAAAGAATGAATGATGTCAATTTTCGCTTTATCAACTTCAATACCCTTTTCAGAGACTACATGACCCAAAACAATGCCCTACTCGACCATAAAGTGACATTTTTCGGAGTTTAAAACAAGATTAGTTTCAATACATCGTTTAAGCACTAAAGTCAAATGGTCTAAGAATTATCGAAGGAGTTTCCATGCACGGTAAAATCATCCATGAAAACTTCTACGAATTGCTCCATATACTCCGAGAAAATGCTTACCATACATCTTTGGAAAGTAGCGGGGGCATTACATAATCCAAAAGACATGCGTCTATACGCGAACGTGCCAAAAGGACACGTGAACGTGGTCTTCTCCTGGTCTTCCGGTGCTATTGCCACCTGAAAATAGCCATCTAAGAAGCAATAAAATGAATGTCTAGCTAAGCTTTCTAACATTTGGTCTATGAATGGCAATGGGAAATGGTCTTTTCTCGTTACCGCATTCAATCTACGGTAATCAATACAAACCCGCCACCCGCTTTGAATACGAGTGGGCACTAACTCTCCATCCTGATTTTCAACAACAGTTACTCCAGACTTCTTAGGCACAACTTGAGTGGGACTAACCCATTCACTATCAGAAATTGGATAAATCATAGCTGCTTGGAGTAATTTTAAAATCTCGGCCTTCACCACCTCCATCATAGGTGGATTTAGCCGTCTCTGAGGCTGTCTCACCGGCTTTGCACCTTCTTCCAATAGAATCCGATGCATACAGATTGTAGGGCTTATTCCCTTAATGTCTGCAATAGTCCATCCAATTGCCTCTCGATGTTCCTTCAGCACTTTGATAAGTTTCTCCCCTTGTTCCTTGGTTAGCTTACTCGATATAATCACTGGCAAAGTATTTTCATCACCAAGGAATGCATACTTCAAATGCTCGGGAAGTGATTTCAGCTCCACAGTAGGTGCCTGCACAATAGATGGTAAAAGCTTGTCCCGAGGGACGGTTAGTGGTATCGACCCTTTAGAAAAGGGAACGATAGGAAGCTTTTCATATTCTTCCAAAGCTTGAACCGCCTCCTGCAAGTTAGCACTCAAAACATATTCAACATTTTCATTATCCATACTATTTTCAAGAGCTACTTGAAGTTCGTCCTTACCATCCATCTCGAACACTTCCTGTGAAACAACATCAACCACATCTATGGAATAACACGAGTGATCATCACTCGGAAATTTCATGGAATCATTAATATTAAATTCTACCATATTTCCATCAAATTCCATAGTCAAGCATCCACTATGCACATCAATTTTAGTCCTTGCGGTTTTTAAAAATGGTCTACCTAACAAGATAGGAGTAGCATGTTTATCATGTTCCATGTCAAGGACATAAAAATCAGCAAGAAAGATTAACTTATCAACTTTAACTAACACGTCCTCTACTATTCCCTTAGGATAAGCATTGGAACGGTCACCTAACTGAATCACTACACCTGTTTCATGTAAGATACCAAGCTTTAAGGACTCATACAATGAATAGGGAATTACATTAATTGAGGCACCCAAATCAAGCATGGCTCTTTGAAACGTGGTGTTTCCTATCACACATGGTATAGTGAACATGCCCGGATCACTGCATTTTGGAGGTAGTTTCTTTTGAAACATGGCGGATACGTGTTCACTTAGCTTTACCTTATGCACACCCCTTAATCTTTGCTTTCTTTTTGTGGTACACATTTATTTGAGGAATTTAGCATACCTAGGAATTTGTTTTAAAGCATCTAAAAGGGGAATGTTTACCTCACACTTACGAAAGACTTCGTAAATGTCCTTGTCACCTTCTATCTATCGAGTATCCTTTAGTGCCTCGGGAAATGGTGGAATTGGCTCATAGGGTGGAAGTGGTTGTTTCTTCTCTTGTTCTCCTGATGTGGATGGCAATGGCTCGGCCTCAGGCACCGGCTCAGGAACAACTACCTCCTCCTCGATCTCTTTCTCGCTCACAATTGCCTTTTCATTACCCTTTAACTCCTTACCACTCCGTAAAGTGATGGCACTTGCATTTTGCTTGGGGTTAAGCTCCATTTGTGACGGTAGCTTACCCGAATCACGGGCCTCTAGCCTTCCCACTGCTCCCGAGACTTGGCTCAGTTGCTTCTCTAAGTTCTTTGTACTCGATCTGGTTTCCTCCTGAAATTGGACCATGTTTCCCTGCATGTTAGTCACATTTTTAGTCAAAGCATTAATCATATCCTCCATTGACTTGCCGGAAATTGATCCCTATGCTTGGCCTTGCGGCCAGAAATATGGAGCTCCTTGCTCCGGTGGTCTTTGGTAAGGTGGTGGTGGACGGTTAAACTGATGGTGTGGCGGTTGATTCCCAGATGTACCTCCATACCTCAAATTAGGATGATCTCGCCACCCCGGATTATACATGTTGGAATATGGATCATAACGCTTTTGGAAACCTTGGCCTTGAAAACCGGCCGCCTTTACCTCCTCACTAGCTTCTTCCCGCAGATGGGGACAGAAATCAGTTGGATGATCTGATGAACAAATACCACAAGCCTTCACGTGGTGTGTCTTCTCTTTAACTAGGTACTCCCTCATCATGGATGTCAAAGCTTGTACCTGGTCCTCCAACTTAGAAGAACTGGAACCCTCGGATACCACCCGACGAGCCCCTGACTTTCTAGTAAACAGCCTCGAGCCTTCAGCTAGCTCATTTATCAAATCTTTAGCAGCTTGTGCAGTTTTATTAATGATAGAGCCTCCACTCGCTGCATTTACCATCCTAGCATCTTCATCACATAGCCCATTGTAGAAGTAAAGTACTAGATCTTCATCAGAATAACCGTGATATGGACAACTAGCACATAACTTCCGAAATCTCGCCCAATACTCATAAAAGGTTTCATTGTTATTTTGCTCGATGTTACTAATCTCCTTCTTCAACACAGAAGACATTGAAGTCGGAGAGTAGGCTCCGAGAAAAGCTTTCTTTAAATCAGCCCATGTGGATATGCTACCCGGTGGAAGGTAGTATAACCAGTCATTTGCTGCTCCTTTTAATGAGAACGGGAAGGCTTTGACTTTCACCTTCTCTTCCGACACCCCACTAGGCTTCATGCTGCTACAAACCACATGGAACTCCGAAAGATGCTTATTTGGATCCTCATCATTTAGCCCATAGAATGTAGGAAGTAGATGTATCAACCCCGATTTCAGCTCAAAGGTTTCCCCATCCTGTTCTTCTGGGAATGTTATGCATAGGGGTTGCTGATCAAGGTTCGAAGCTGTAACCTCCTTTAATGTGCGTTGCTCAACTCTCGGAGGCATCTCTTCTTCTAGTTCAATAGCAAAAGGAAGCTCCCGGAAGTTTTCACACAATTCTCTTCTCAACCTGAAAAGAGTTAATTCCAAATCTGGATCGTACTGCAAGGGTTGTTGGTTAGCAGCACGAGTAACAACCATAAACCACAAAACAAGCAATACAATCAATAATAAAATACGCTAAACACAAACTAGTACACCTTGCTCCCCGGCAACGGCGCCAAAATTTGGTGTGATCCTAACCAAATGTAATTAACCTTCTTTCCTTAACAACTTGGTGTATAGCGGAAGTAAGGGTCGTATCCACAGGGAGCACAATACAAGTCTATAAATAGCGGAATCAAACCCCTAGAGCCTTCTAGGAGTCACGTAACCAATGGGGGGGTTTGATAAGGAACAAGGACTATACTAAAAGCGATTAAACAAGAAATGTTGTAAGTTAAATCAATGAAAAAGGAACTTGGACTCGATTAGCATCCACTTTCAACCAAAGTATCGATCATGGGACTTATAAACGTTTATCCCCTTTTGGTCACCTATTAAGAAGCTAAACTCCTAGCCTCCTAGATCGTGGTTAAACAAACACGATCAGCGTTGTTTGAACCGCCTCTTACTATCACCCAACTCAAACAAATAGCATTTAAGTTCAAACTAATAGTAGCATTAGAACCGAGGCACAAAAGGATTGCTAATGATAATGAAGCATTAACATTCAAGTAATAAGTAAGATCTCTCTAAGGACTTGAAGCAAGATCAACATTACAACAACCGATTATGTCCTTAACACTAGCATTTGATCATTTACACAACTACACTAGTAGTATTCCTAGCAAGATTATGCAAAAATCAATGAAATAAGCTCAAGAAACCTTACAATAACCAAAGGAGATGAGAAGTACAAGAGTTCTCACATACAAGAGTTGAAAGCTTCACCTAACCGAATCCAAGAACAAGTTTACGCTAGAACTAGCATGATTTACACCAAAGATTTCTAAGAGATGTTAGTGTTTTAAAACCCTAGGAATGGTAGCTAAACACTCTCTGGTCTACTTCTCTCTCTATAAAATAAAGACGAACTAAAAAACATATCCCAAACCATTCGTAGAAGGAAACATAAAAGAAAGGAGAGGTGGGCGGCAGTGCCTGGTTGCGACCCGCGATCACTGTCGCGACTCGCGACCCGCGACCAGCATCGCGACTCGCGATGGCAAGCTGCCCCTCCTTTCAATCAAGTTTTAACATATAATGGGAAGGGAAAGGGAAAGGCTTTGAAAGCCTAGTAGGATCTTCCTTGGTGGCTTGGCCGCTGCAAGGGCTCGATGCTCGGAGGTCGGAATCGGGAGACTCGGAACTTGGCTTAGAAGATTCAAAGGGCTTCCGAAGGCTTCGAGATGACGTACCGCTAGGAGGTTGGATGACTGATGCTTCGGAGAGTGATAGAAAGCTGCACGAACAAGACAAACACCAAAACTTGGGATATGACTCTCTAGACCTGTTTAACACCAAATCAAACCAAAACCCGAACTCTAA
This sequence comes from Patellifolia procumbens, assembly GCA_947645195.1. Classification (NCBI taxonomy): domain Eukaryota; kingdom Viridiplantae; phylum Streptophyta; class Magnoliopsida; order Caryophyllales; family Amaranthaceae; genus Patellifolia; species Patellifolia procumbens. The sequence continues at coordinate 166,467 of CANSGD010000779.1, forward strand.
ACACAAACCAACACATAAAACCCTACAAAAATCGCCTAAGATTGACGAATAACTTTGACGCATCATTTATGGATCATGAGACCTTGGTTTTAAGGAAGCTACTTCACTTTCAAGACAAAAAGAGAAAACTTATTTCGGTTGCTAAGTGGATGGAAGTGTGGCTCACATACCAATGTTAGAGACAAGGACGCATACGAGTCCTTACAAGCTAACTTGGTTGACAAACGACGAGGGAGTGACATACTTTCATGGATGCATCTGGTGTCCTTGGCAGTTTGATAGGAATCTAATGTACTTAGCAAAGAAAGATGTGCTTTGGTTACTACACGAGGGGTGTAGGATCGACTTGAAACCATGGCCTTGTAAGGTGTATCCTTCGACTAAGGTGGTCTCCCTTCTAGTTTTGGATAATTGGGGATCAACCGAAAGCAAAGAAAGGAGAAGAACACTCGTGATAAAAGTATGGCAAAAACCACCATTTTAGATTCAGGATTATTTATGACTTTCCTTGAGGTCATAAAAGCTTCTCAACAATTCAAAGGGGAAACATGACCCTCGCATTACTTCAACGGCTCCAAGCCTTCTCTTCCTCGAGTGTCAGACAAGACGGGGGACACGACACGAGGCTGCCACAACACTAGTTACGCTGAAGAATAAGCGTCATTGGACAGATGAAGTATTTGAAATTCCTAATGATTGGCGGCTGCTTTCGGCGTTGGCTTTTCTTACTCTGATTTATTTCTTCACTCTTTTCAGTCGCTAATGGGGCGTTTGGTATGTGGGAATGGGAGTTTTGGGATTTAGAGGGTGGGATTGGGGTGAGAAATGGTGGGTGGGATAAGGATAAAATAGTGTCAATCCCTTGTTTGGTTGGGAATATGTTGGGATTAAATGGTAATATTACTTTGATACCCTTACTAACACTTCACCCCTTTCTTTTCATTAAGGGTAAATGGGTCATTTTCTTACAAAATTTTAATCCCACCCCTGATACCTACCCCTCCCCATATCTTATTTTTGTGGGATTAGAGTGCATTTAATCCCATTCCCAATCCACTTGAAATTCCCAATCCCTCCAAACAAACATGGGATTATTAACCATGGGGATTTAAAATCCCATTCCCACCCTTTAATCCCACAAAAGAAACCCCCTAAGAGAATAAGAGATGGAAGATGAGAGATAAGAGGTGGTGATTGATAGTTTTCTTTTGCTTCTTTCACATTTTATAACTAAGGAGTAAAGAGCCTATTAGAGTTTTGTAAACCTTGTTTTCCACAACAATGACATTGGGCCTTGTATGTTGAGAGGTGGTCGTTTTTATCCAAAAAGAAGCTCTTAAACACAAGTTTATATATTGAGCCTGTCAAACAACTTTTTATTCACTACTCCCATAATCGAAAATCCCATATTAGTGAGAACACTTGGTTGAACGCGATGAGGAGTTGTGTGGATATCAAATATACTTATGTTATAGTAGATATGATGGGCGTTAGTGGGGTAAACTTTAGTTGAGGACAGATAAAGTTGAGTAACTCAACTAAAAAAAGATAGATCGATGTACTTTTTACTTTCGAGATAAAAGGGTGTCAGAATATTATTATACCAAAAATATCAAACTACTAAATTTTTACCTCAAATTTGCATTTCTTAAGTTTTATAAGTATTCTTATAACTTAATTTGACCAAAGCTATCATATGGTTGGGTTTTACATATGCTGAATAAAAAATTACTTAGAAACATGAAATCCTTATCCTATTCAAAAAAATAAAATACATATATATGCTAATTCATATACATTTATCCAACTTGAAAGCCTACAATAAGTTTTCTCCTTTCGTTGGTGTGTTCCTATTGTTTTTGTGTTACTATGGGTATTTTCCCCTTCTTATAAATTAATGGGTGTAAAGGGTAAAAGATGCTCTAAAGCAGCGATTCACCGTTACTTATTAGATAACGCAGTAAAATGGATGTAAATTTCATAGCGGCTTTACGTAACGACATTTCGCATAACGACAAGTACAAAATCCGTTACATAACGGCCTTTACGTGACCGCTACGTAACACAAAGGCCGAGTTTTGTGTTTGTGCCCCCAAGCGTCTATCATAAGGACAACAACGTTGAGACGTTTCACGATGAATGCGCTTCTAATTCCCTTGGGTTGACGATTTGATTGGAGAATCAAAGAAAGAAAATTACTTTAAATCTAATAATCCCATAAAGTTGCTAAGACTCTAAAAATTGAATTTTTTGCGCGTGCAATAGGAAAACAATGGGGAGCAAGGAAGAGAGATAAGAAGTTTGTTTTAAATAATCAGGGATTGGGTACTTTCCGTCTTAGTCCTCACAACGGAGGCTCACCTAGCACGACAAAGTAGAACCTAAGATAAGGGCAGATAGATTCTAGGATTATAAGATTGCCTAGGCAGAGGACGACGCATTTTAGTGGGTTACTTTAGTGCGGAAGGACCTGAAAAGAGTGTTGATCTTGCAAGAAAAAAGGTCACTTTGTTAAAACATGTCTAGGTTAAATCATTTGTATTAAAGAAGAGTAGGAAGAGGGATTCAAGATGACCTCTGTAACGCCCCGACTTCTAATAACTTTTATTAGGTTAATTAATCTGGTATTAGAAGTGGAGGACCTAGGTAGTCGGTGCGTTACCGCCGTACTTTCCATTAGGAAAGCACAAGGCGACAGAAAATGTGACACTAATAGTAATTAAATAACATGCGTGATGGGTGACAAAAACAAATTGATAATTAGCTAGCATTCACTTAGTCTTACATAAGGGCTAATTAGATAATAGAAGCCGTGAAAATTCTTAGAACTACGTTAATCCTCACTTCTACGCCATGTCGTCTTCCCCGTGAGTACCTAAAACAAGAAAACAAAACGTCGTGAGCCAAGGCCCAGTAACATACTACCCTAACATCGTTAATTCATTTCAATTCATTTTAGTTGCAAACAGGGAGAAGAGAATAGTAAAACATTTGTAAAGCATTTCATAAAATTCCATTTCATCATTAAAAGAATAACATCAATATATTTTCCATTAACAGAACATTTTTACTTTGGTAGCTGGCAACCATAGACTTGTAGGACGCCTCCCACCAATGCGGTACCCTTTCGGGAATACGGCCATAACAATGCGGTACCCCTTTCGGGATTACGGCCATTACAAGCGGTACCCCTTTCGGGAATACGACCATAACAATGGGGTACCCCTTTCGGGAATACGGTGAACAATGCGGTACCTCTTTCGGGAATACGGCTGGTACCAAGAATCATACATAAACAATGCGGTACCCCTTTCGGGTGTACGGCTCAGAACAATGCTTTTCATAACTATGTAGCCAGAACCTCTTTCACTTTCGTTTATCATGTTTTCCTTTCTTATTCATACATCAATGCTTCAAGGAGGCTCATAAAATCCGTTAAAATATATTTGAGCATTCATACTTTATTAAACATCATAATTGAACATTTCTTCAAATCATTATACGTAGTTTAATCATAAACACATTTGAAAAGCATTTAGAGTCATCCCACAATCCAAGTAGGAAACATAACATAAAATATTCTCGTAAATACGCTCATTATATTGCAAATCATTTTCATAATCACACTTCGAAGGGGATTGTGGGTGTTAGCAATAGACGTTACCTCGATCCGCCGTACGATAACCTTTAGACCTTCGTGAATTGTTCTTCGAGAGCTCCGAGGGACGTTCTATCTAAAGAGTGTATTACTTTATTAGTAGCTAATCGACTAACTAAGTACTTGGCTTTCGTTGGCTTGGTTACATAACGTTATCCTTAAATTAATACTATCCTCATAACTTATTAATATATATAACTTTAGTAATTCTTAGTAGGTCTTATACGTAATTCTATTTCATACCATTTATTCTAAATTTTACGAACCATTTCCTTCATGTGAATCCTTTTAAAAATACAATTTATTTAAACTTAATAAGTTCCAAAGAGGTTTTATAATAAGGTCATTATTAATAATTAGTAATATAATAGTTACTCGTTATTTAATAACTTAATATTATAAGCTAAGATTTATGGGCTTTATAACTTGGTCATTAAATACGACATAAATAAGTACTATGTCTCATTTAGGTAAAAATATTACTACTTTATAATTCATATAAAATACATGTTTAATGACTAGAAGGCATAAAATATAAATATATGCTTCATTTAATTAAAAACTCTTTAAATACTAGAATTATTATTAAGCTAATAAATAAACTAAAATATTATTCATTAATATTATTACTTAAAAATTATAAAAATAATTCATATACTTTATTAAGCAGTATTTTGAAAGTCATATGTAGTTTGTAAATAATAGTAATTTATTAAAAGTACTTCAACATAATTTACTCTCTTTTTTAATTAGAAACTAAACATATAACTTGTCTTTTTTTTTATAAAACTTGGAAATATATATAGTGAATATTTGTTGATAATATTAAAGTAACTCATTGATTAATAATTCAATATAAATAATACTCATAACATTTAAAATAGGTGTTTACTATTAAACTAAAATAATTGTATGAACATAACTTATTACATGAAATTAGTGACTAATTTACCTAACTTAGTTTTATTAACTAAACTTTAAAATAAATAACTATTATTGAAAAACTTTAATGTAATATTTATAACCAAAACTAAGCAATTATTTTAAGAAAATAACTAACAAATTCCAATAATTAATCCATTAACTTTAACTAGATTACTTTAGGTTAATAATATAGAATATATAAACATAATTTAAATAAAGTAGCTTTACATAAATTAAAAATCAGATTTAAGTCAAATACTAATATAGAGTATTTAGCTAGTAATTATGGTTTTAAAATAATCTAAATAATTCAATATAAACAACTAAAACAATTAGCCCATAATGTTTAACTAGTTTAATTAAGGTTCATAAACTAGTACTTATAAATATAAATTAAACAATGTGATTTTTACTTAACTATAAATCAGATTTAGGCTAATTATAAACTAAGATTAAGTAAGGTATTTAACTAATAAACTAATTAATATAAAATAAACAAAATAAACTAATAAAAGAAAGCAGGTAACTATGGTTACCTCTGCTCAACAGAGCAGCGAAGAGGGTAGCAGGGGGTAGCTCCGGCGAGGTGCGGCGTCGACGTGTACGCAGCCAAGTGGTGGCGAGGGCGGTGCTCCGGTGCGCTGGCGGTAGCAGCGACGAGCAGTAGAGGGAGGAGTAGAGGCAGTGTGAGTGAGTGGGAGGTGGTAAGAAGGGGGTGCGGTGGTGTTCTAGGTGGCGTCCCGGTTCCGGCGGTGGCGTCTGTCTGACCTCCGGTGTGGCGTGGTGCTCGCCGGAGCTGGGCAGTAGTACGACTAACTTGTGAGAAATTGGGGTTGTGTAGGACCTCAATTAGGCTCCATCCATGAGTGGTGGATGGTTGTAATGGTGGGGGCGCTATGGTGAAACATTGATGAGATGATTGATGATGATGAGAGATGTGTTGGCGATGTTAGTAGCATGATCCTAGACCGATCTCCAAGTGGGAGATTGTTAGGCTAGGTGTGGAGATGGTCAATGATCATTTGGAACGAGGAAGGAGCAAAAAAGTGAAGAAGAGGCAGGTTACCCGCGACCGAGAGCTGCCCCTGCACCCTGTTTTTTGCGATTCTTATCACGTGGAGCCGTCTTTGCTATTTACGGGGGTAGTATAAATACACCTCTTTTCCCCATTTGTTAATATGACATAATATCACACAAATCAAGAGACTAGAGAGAATGTGTAGGGTTTTGTGCCTTTGTGTGTGTAGCTTGAAATAGCTTGTATCTCTCTCAATCAATTATCAAGATCAATACTACTCCTTAGTGCTTGTGGGTTTTTACTCCCGGATTCTCGGGTCTTCCCATGGTGCCATTACTTACTTTCTCTCTCATTTATTTCTTCATTTATTGTTGGATTGCTTGCTTGCTTGGTTGTTGGCTTTCATTGTTATTGTTGATGATTACAAACTTGTTTCTACTTGATTCTATGTTCTCAACAATAACTTTGTATATTTAGCATACTTCCTCCGTTTTTTATTAGTTGTGACACTTTTAATTTCACGGACTCCTAGACAATTTTTGGAGAGGAAAGAGATAGAGAGAAAGAAAGAAGGGGACCCATGTGATAGGAGAGAGATAGAGAGAAAGATTTGCCCAAAAAAGAAAGTGTCACAATTAATTCCAAACTTCCTTATATAGAAAGTGTCACATTTAATAAAAAACGGAGGAAGTATAAATTTTAGAATTTATCAATTTAATATACTACTTTTTAATAAATATACTACTTTGTATATGAAATATACTATTTTTCGTTGAATTTACCACAAAAAATCGATATACGCAGTGCTGACATAATATTCAATATCAACTTGGCATTTCTATCTGGGGAGGGAAGCTGGTTACAGGTACATGAATCTGCTAATAGTTGCTTTATTTTTTCCAATTGATTAATACGTTTCTTACTTATTTGCCTGGCTCATCGATATCTTCAATTCGCTTGTGATGTCTGCAATGGTTTGTAATTTTAAAAACTCTTTTGTGCTGCGGCAGTGGAATATATGAGCTTACCGGCAAGTCAATACTCGGTGTTGGATGTAGAGAGGATAGAGAGAGTAGATAGCAATACATTTAGGTGCTATGTCTATAGATTTAAATTCTTTAGTTTCGAGGTTTGCCCTGTTCTGCTGGTTTGCGTTGAGGAACAGCCTGATGGATGTTGTATCAAGCTTTTATCCTGCAAGGTTGGACTTCTTCCTTACCATTTACACCTTCCATTAGCAACGATTATTTGGAAACATTGGCTCTGTGAATCACAACTTTATAATGGCCTTGTATTATACTGACGATATCTTTTTAGCTACTCTTTCCATTCCCTAGATAAAAGCTTGCATGACATTTTTTTGTATAAAAAAGGACCCTTATAAAGGTTGTGGTAAGATGCAATTCTCCTGCCGTTTCAGTTCCCAATGAAAAGATCGTGTTAATTCAAAGGAAGCAGTTACTGAAATTGAATTCTTCACATAATCGCATACTAGTCAATCTTTGTCGGTTTAATGATTTTCATGTGAAGTTGCGGACCTCAATATAGGCGCTCTATATAGAATAGAGGGAACACCTCCTACATCTTTGACAAATTGTCATTCAAAATCTCAATATGTTATAACGTTTCAAGTTAGACACTATATCTAAGTCATTTGTTGTACACCTGTACTCCTAACAAGTGTGGATACTTCATTATGACATTCAGTTGTTAATGAAATGTATGTTTGTAAAGCATTAATTTTGAAAGCTCAGGCATCTTTGGTTTGATTTTTTGACATTAGTAGACTATGAGGTTTCCTTATTTGTTCTGTGATATACTTCATTGCAGTTGGAGGGTTCACCTATTGTGGTTGCACACAACGACAAGTTTGAGGGTAAGGAAGTCTTGCTACAATTTTACTCTTGTAATGTTTTGCATTTCCTGCTATAAGCCATATTCTTCTTCTTGTATAATTTGCTTTGAACAAGTCTGTGATGCTTGAATCCTTGTTTTCATGACCATTAAGCTTTATATGTAATTTAGAAACTTATACTAGTTCTTTCAGGTGCTCGATTTTAAAGTAAATTCTTTTTTATTGTTGCCACTGATTTGAAACATTGAATGAGTAACCTAGAGGTTTGCTTGACCCAATAGTGTTATCCATACAAACTCTCGGCCAACATAAGGACCCTCTTGGCTTTACAAAGAAAGGTCTAACAGAGTAACAGCTATTGAACTATTGGGGGTGTTTGGCAATTGGCTAGTGGGTGTCATGCTGGCTGGTTTGACCGACTGTTTTTAGTGGCTTGTTTGACCGATTGTATAATTATTGGTTGTCAAAAAAAGTGTTTGGTAAAATTGGCTGTTATTGCTGGCTGTTAGTACAAAAATGAAGCAATAGCCAAAAACCAACCATAAAAGCAGCTTCTGGCTTTTGGCTGGCTTTTCAGCCATTGCAAAAGCTTACCAAACACTTTTTTGGCTGTTTGAACAGAAATTAAAGCCAAAAGCCATTTGCCAAATACCCCCATTGATGTACCATCCAGCAGCTTAAGCAAGGATTTCCAACCGACTAATTTAAGCAAGAATTTCCAGAAGACTAATTTCCAGCATCCTCCCCTTCCTGATTAATTTAAGCCCCAAACCAATCAATGACATCTCATTGAAGTTCCATCCCCTAGTTTCCATGGCTCACAATTGATCAAGAAAATTAAGAAGCCTCGAAACTGCATGCTCGTTGCTCATGATCATGAAGAAGGAGGTTGTAATATCCGAGGAAATTAATCTTTCTTAATTAAGCAAAAATCGTAATTAATTAAATTTTTATCGTATATATATATGATTATATATAATGCGACTTATTAATTTTATGAACTTTAAATAAGCTTAAGTTGTTAAAATCGATTTCATAATTTCCTAAAATAATTTCTAAATATTAAGTTATTAATTTTAGAGTTATAAGTAGTAAGGTTTATAAATTTATTTAGTATTTCTTTTAAGTAGAATTGTAGCTATAACAATTATTAAAGAGGAAAAGAAAAAAAAAAACCCATTTAGCAATTCCCATCCTCCTTCTTCTTCAAGCTTGGCAATGGAAAAATCTGATTTTTGTTTGCTCATTAAGAAAACCCTTCCCCAAGCAATTCTAGAGCCTTCTCTTATGGTTATAAATTAACATATTTGCAACCCAAACCACACACTTCAAATATCAATTTATTTTCTCTCTTTCCCTCCCATTTTTCCTTCCCCTGCTTTCCTTCTTTCCCCCTCCCCTTTTCCTACAACCTTCGTGAGCATGTCTGCCGGATTTTTCGATCCGGCAATCTTCTTCAAACACATAGAGCCATCCTCCACTATACTCCTAGTACAGTGATACCGCCTCTTGATGTGTTTAGTGTGATAGTGAAACATAGGATTCTTAGCCAATTGCACCACACTTTGGCTATCACTATGCAACACACAAACTCTTGCTTCATATCCATTTCCTCAAGGAAACTCTTCAACCACTCAATCTCTTTCCCCACCTCCGACATAGCAACATACTCGGCTTCCGTCGTAGACATGGACACACACTTTTGGAGCTTGCTCATCCAACTAATGGCCGTACCACCAATAGTAAAAACATACCCCGAAGTGCTTTTGCTTGAGTCATAACATCCCCCGAAATCGGCATCCACAAAACCTTCAAGAACAACTCCATTCCTCCCAAAGCAAAGAGCCATACTAGAGGTACCCAACAAGTACCTCAAGAGCCATTTCACGGCCTCCCAATGTCGCTCACCCGGATTTGACATGAACCTACTCACAACTCCCACCGCATGGGCAATGTCGGGCCTAGTACAAACCATAGCATACATCATACTCACCACGGCCGAAGCATAAGGAAAAGTGGCCATCCTTTCCTTTTCTTCCTTTGTCTTGGGTGAATCCTCCTTTGTCAATTTGAGGTCCACCGAAAGAGGTGAGCTACGAGGCTTCGCATCAACCATGTTGAACCGCTTTAGCACCTTCTTGACATACTCCTCTTGAGACAACCTGAACAAACCCGCCGATAAGTCCCTAGAGATTCTCATGCCAAGTATTTGCTTGGCCTCACCCAAGTCTTTCATCTCAAATCTCTCCGACAACTTCCTCTTCAAGTCATTCACAAACTTCATGCTAGTACCTGCAATGAGCATATCATCAACATACAAAAGCAAGTAAACATAACCATTTACGTACCTTTGAAAATAACAACAATGATCGCCATTCGTTCTCACGAAACCATTGCATAACATGAAGCTATCAAACTTCTTGTACCATTGTCTTGGAGGTTGCTTCAACCCATATAGACTCCGTTTGAGCTTGCATACCATGTCTTCCTTTCTCCGAACTTCAAACCCTTCCGGTTGTTTCATGTAGATTTCTTTTTCCAAATCACCATGCAAAAACGCCGTTTTCACATCCATTTGCTCAAGGAATAAGTTTTCCGAAGCCACAATTGCCAACAAGATTCTAATGGTAGTCAACTTCACAACCGGAACAAAAATCTCATGAAAGTCAATGCCATCCTTTTGTGAAAAGCCCTTCACCACAAGTCTTGCTTTATACTAAATACTACCATCCGGCTCATCCTTCTTGCGAAAGATCCATTTGCACAAAAGTGCTCTCTTGCCCTTAGGCAAGTCAACCAACACCCAAGTGTCGTTCTTCTTCAATGAGCTCATTTCCTCACTCATTGCATGCTCCCACTTCAACGAATCACCCAACCTCATTGCCTCAACATAACATTCCGGCTCACCGGAATCCGTCAACAACAAGTAATTCGCCGAAGTCTTCTTTATGGGTGGTGGTGTGAACCTATTCGGTGCTTTAGAGAGCCTTGATGTTCTCCTCACCGGTGGCGGTGTCTTTGGTTCCTCACGAACCTCACTAGGCTCACCTTGAACTTCAACCTCCTCCATCTCAAAAGTATCCTCATCTTCCTCCGATTCACTAGAAACCGGATCACCCGGAGTTTGCACAACATGTTGAGGAGATGCATGTTGAATTCTCACATCACCATCTAGCTCAACAACCTCTCGCTCACTCTCAGTGGATTCTTTTTCAACGGTTTCCACCGAAGTTATCCTTGTACAAGGAATTATCATCAAAGGTAATGTCACAATGCCTAATAACCTTGCAGTTACTAGAATTCCACACTCTATAGCCATACTTCTCATCACCATACCCCACAAAGTAGCATTTCATGGCTTTAGGGTCAAGCTTGTCTCTCTTTTCGGATTGCAAATAAGCCACACACCCAAAGGTCTTCAAGTGAGTGTAAGGGCACCGAAGGTCCACGGTTTATCAAATAAGCTCGTGGTGCTAACGACATCCGCCCAAAAGCACTTTGGGAGACCCGCAAATAACCTCATGCACCTTGCTCTCTCAAGTAGTATTCTATTCATCCGCTCCGCTACCCCATTTTGGCGAGGCTTTCTGGGAATAGTCCTCACCAAAACAATGCCATGCTCCTTACAAAGTTCCTTGTAAGCTTCCAACTCATACTCTCCTCCATTATCGGACTTGATACTCTTTATCTTCGCCCCCGAAGCATTTTCAACCTCCACCTTCCAAGTCTTGAACTTCTCATTCACCTCCGACTTGTGCTTCATGAAGTAGACCCATACTTTCCGGGTTGAATCGTCAATGAAGGTAACAAAATAGTGAGATCCACCAAGGGACTTGATGGGGTATGGGCCGCATACATCCGTGTACACAAGCGCTAGCTTCTCCTTCTTCAAGGACCGTTGGGTTTTTGTGAAGGACACCCTCTTTTGCTTCCCAAAGACACATGTCTCACAAAATTTTATGTCGATTGATTTCAAGCCCGACAACTTACCCTTTGAAGCTAACATCCTCATCCCTTTCTCACTCATGTGACCAAGCCGAGTATGCCATAGCTTGGTATCACACTCCGTGGTTGTAGCAACCATATTAGTACACCCTAAGGTAGTGTACAAGGTACCGGTCTTCGTGTCCCGAGCAACCACCATGGCACCCTTTGACACCTTCCAAATACTCTCCCCAAACATGGTCCTATAGCCACTTGAGTCCAATTAACCCACCGAAATCAAATTTTTCCTTAGCTTAGGAATGTACCTCACATCTTCAAGCTTCCATGAACTCCCACTTGAAGTCTTGATCATCACATCTCCTTTCCCCACAATGTCCAACGGATTATCATCCGCAAGAAACACCTTCCCATACTTTCCACTCTTGAAGTTCTGGAAAATTTCTTTACAAGGTGAAGAATGAAACAATGCACCCGAATCAAGTATCCATGTCTCAATGGGACTATCAACGCTCAAGATAAGGGTATCCCCAAATTCATCGCTTGATGCCAAGCTTACCGATGAACTTGCATCATCATTGCTCTTTTGATTAGAGCCACCCTTCTTCTTAGGATTCAGACACTCTCTCTTTGTATGACCCTTCACTCCACAACTCCAACACACAATGTTTCCCTTTCCCCTCGACTTACTCCTCCCCTTACTCTTCGATCTCCCTCTTGGGTTCCCCTTTTGTTGTCTCTATCGTCCCCTTGCCTCACTAGAATAGGCACCACTGGATGACTCACCGGACTCCTTCCTCCTCAAGCTCTCACTCAAGATTAGGTCCCTCACATCATCATTCCTCAACTTCTCCTTGCCGGAAGAGTTGCTAATGGCGGCAACCACCGTATCCCAAGACCTAGGCAACGATGACAACAAAATCAAGGCCTTCACCTCATCATCAAACTTGATATCAACCGAAGACAATTGAGAAATAATCGAGTTGAATTCATTTATGTGTTCCGAAGCCGAAGTACCATCATTCATCTCAAGCTGAAACAACCGACGCATAAGGAACACCTTGTTCATTGCCGAAGGTTTCTCATACATGTTCGACAAAGTTTGCAAGACATCCACCGTCGATGTTTCCTCCTTGACATTGTAGGCCACACTCCTACTCAATGTCAACCTTATCACTCCAAGTGCTTGCCTATCCAACACTCTCCAATCTTCCTTCTTCATACTATCCGGTCTCTTGTCCTCAAGAGGTAGATGAAGACCTTTTTGGTACAAATAGTCTTCTATTTGCATCTTCCAAAAGCCAAAGTCTTTCCCATCAAACTTCTCAAGCTTCAACTTGCTCTCATCCATTGTTAAACAATGATAAAGTTCTAAACCTAGGGTTTCAACAACAAGGAACAAAATTTCGACACCAAAATTTCAATCCCCAAACACCCAAAGCAACAAACTTTGATTTCCAATCACAAACACAAGTTTCCACACAAACTCTAACTCAAATTTCACCAAAGATTAACCTAGGCTCTGATACCAATTGTTGAGAACATAGAATCAAGTAGAAACAAGTTTGTAATCATCAACAATAACAATGAAAGCCAACAACCAAGAAAGCAAGCAATCCAACAATAAATGAAGAAATAAATGTGTGAGAGAGTTAAGTAATGGCACCGTAGGAAGACCCGAGAATCCGGGAGTAAAAACCCACAAGCACTAAGGAGTAGTATTGATCTTGATGATTGATTGATAGAGATACAAGCTATTTCACGCTACACACACAAAGACACAAAACCCTAGAAATTCTCTCTAGTTTCTTGATTTGTGTGATATTATGTCATATTTACAAATGGGGAAAAGAGGGGTATTTATACTACCCCCGTAAATAGCAAAGACGGCTCCACGTGACAAGAATCGCAAAAAACAGGGTGCAGGGGCAGCTCTCGGTCGCGACCCACGACTGATAGGCTTTAGTCGTATTACCTATTCAAAGATAAACCTGCAGTCCTCTAACTATGGTAGTCAATGGAAGCAGGGTCGAATCCACAGGGAGACAGAGTTTCTAAATTAATATTCAATCAATTCAGCTACTCCAGATGAAATCAGGGAAGAATTAACTGGACTAATAATTAAACTAAAGAAGACGGATTAAATCGAGGATTTAACTATGGACTAAAAACCTAGGGTATTAGGTCGGTCCACCATGCTTATACCAAACAAATAGGGTCAACTACTATCAAAACCTAAGTCAAGAGTCGGGGGATTAGAGCATGTGTTGAGCTATGGTTAAGACTCAACGCTCAGAGTTCAACATACGTCGCATGTTCACTAACGTAATCAGAACTACTGACGTGTCCTAGGCCTCTAGTCGTAAGACGGATCTGTGCAAACAACTATTAACCACAAGCAATCAATGAAATTGTACACTGACATTAATTACTCAATAAGAACAAACCACATCACAATCACCCTAATCAAGCCCTAGAAATCGACAGAAATATAAATCACAATCATGGTATAAACATGGCTTTCCTATCTAACACCCTAGAAAGAGAACTACTCACTCATAATCGAATTAACAACAACAAAATTAACATGAAACCCTAACAATTGCATCATGAATAATTGAATAAATAAACTAAGCAATTAAGAATAATGAAAGAGATTAGAGTAAAGGAGAATACCAATTGACAGAAAGCAGGAACTTTTATTGAAATCGAATAGGTTCAATCACCTTTAATCTAATCTAAAGTGTTTAAACTAAGCTAATGACTATGTGATAAGGTTTTAGTCGTTTCACCTAATCAAAAATAAACCTACAGTCCTCTAACTATGTTAGTCAATGGAAGCAGGGTCGAATCCACAGGGAGACAGAGTTTCTAAATTAATATTCAACCAATTCAGCTACTTCAGATGAAATCAGGGAAGAATTAATTAAACTAATGAGTAAGCTAAGGAAAATGGACTAAATCGAGGAATCAACTATAGAATAAAAACCTAGGGTATTAGGTCGGTCCACCATGCTTATACCAATCAAATAAGGTCAACTACTATCAAAACCTAAGTCAAGAGTCGGGGGATTAGAGCATGTGTTGAGCTATGGTTAAGACTCAACGCTCATAGATCAACATACGCCGCATGTTCACTAACGTAATCAGAACTACTAATGTGTCCTAGGCCTCTAGTCGTAAGACGGATCTGTGCAAACAACTATTAACCACAAGCAATCAATGAAATTGTACACTGACATTAATTACTCAATAAGAACAAACCACATCACAATCACCCTAATCAAGCCCTAGAAATTGATAGAAATCTAAATCACAATCATGGTATAAACATGGCTTTCCTATCTAACACCCTAGAAAGAGAACTACTCACTCATAATCGAATCAACAATAAACAATCTTATATGAAACCCTAATAATTGCATCATGAATGAATAAATAATTAAGCTAAGCAATTAAGAATAATAGAAGAGATTAGAGTATAGAAAAATACCAATTGACAGAAAGCAAGAACTTTTATTGAAATCGAATTCGAGGTCCAATCACCTTTAATCTAATATAAAGTGTTTACACTAAATAAAACTAAACTAAGAACTATGAAAAATAAAACTAGAGAAAAAGATGTCCCTAAAAATAATGAAGGATAGCTATTTATAATAGCCCAAAGTCTAATTAAAAAAGATAGAATTTCGGAAAAGAGTTGTCCCAATTCCCGCCCGATCGGGTGGGTAAACTATAATTCTGCATCAACTTGCGAAGACCGTATCTCTCAAACCAGAAGTCCGATTGGGGTGTGTGACCTATCATTGGAAAGCTCTTGAAGTCTAGAATCCAAACCAATTGGAATTTATGGATTATCAATTTTTGTATCAAAAGTTATAAAGAAAATATTGAAGGTGTGTCAGTTTTGACACTTCTTTCACTAACTCCTTGCTTCATTCCAACTCAAAATTGTCCCAAACGGATGCATTGTGATCCTTGTGCAAGCTACCTTCTTTTTCAATGATTAATAGGCTACATCCTTGGTACACATGATCACTTTATATCAAAATAACCTGAAAATCATCGAAACACACAAACGGGGAGTAGTAGATCACAACTTGTGTAATTCATTTGACAGGCTAAAGTCGTATCACCTAATCAAAGATAAACCTAAGTCCTCTAACAATGGTAGTCAAGGGAAGTAGGGTCGAATTCACAGAGAGACGGAGTTCTAAGTTAATATTTAGCCATACAGCTACTTTAGACAAAAATCAGATAGAATTCAGCTGAACTAATAATTAACTACTAGAAAATAATATAAAGATCAGAATTTAACTATAAATTAAAGGTCTAGGGAATTAGTTCGGTCCACCATGCTTATACCAATCAAAGGATCAAACAACTATCAGAACCTAGGTCGAGAATCGATAGATTAGAACAATGTCAAGCTATGGTTAAGTCTCAACGTCCATAATTCAACATATGCAGCATGTTCAGAAACATAATCAGAATTACTGGTGTGTACTAGGCCTCTAAAAGTAAGACGGATCTATGCAAACAATTATTAACCTCAAGTAATCAAAGAAACTGCACAATAACGTTAATAACTCAATAAGAACAAATCACACCATAACCTATCTCATCAAACCATAGAAACTAATAGCAATTCAAATAATCATGGTATAAACATGGCTTCCCTTTCTAAATCCCTAGAAAGAGAACTACTCACTCATAATCGAATCAACAATAAACAATCTTATATGAAACCCTAATAATTGCATCATGAATGAATAAATAATTAAGCTAAGCAATTAAGAATAATAAAAGAGATTAGAGTATAGAAAAATACCAATTGACAGAAAGCAATAACTTTTATTGAAATCGAATCCGAGGTCCAATCACCTTTAATCTAATATAAAGTGTTTAAACTAAATAAAACTAAACTAAGAACTACGAAAAATAAAACTAGAGAAAAAGATGTCCCTAAAAATAATGAAGGATAGCTATTTATAATAGCCCAAAGTCTAATTAAAAAAGATAGAATTTCGGAAAAGAGTTGTCCGTGCTTCAGGCCCGATCGGGTCAATTCCCGCCCGATCGGGTGGGTAAACTGCAATTTTGCATCAACTTGCGAAGACCGTATCTCTCAAACCAGAAGTCCGATTGGGGCGTGTGACCTATCATTGGAAAGCTCTTGAAGTCTAGAATCCAAACCAATTAGAGTTTATGGATTATCAATTTTATATCAAAAGTTATAATGAAAATAGTGAAGGTATGTCAGTTTTGACACTTCTTTCACTAACTCCTTGCTTCATTCCAACTCAAAATTGTCCCAAACGGATGCATTGTGATCCTTGTGCAAGCTACCTTCATCTTCAATGATTAATAGGCTACATCCTTGGTACACATGATCACTTTGTAACAAAATAACCTGAAAATCATCGAAACACACAAACGGGGAGTAGTAGATCACAACTTGTGTAATTCATGTCATTATGCACCTAAATGCTTAAAAAGGAGTTCTAAATGCAATCTAAATGCATCTAAAAACTATATATAAATGTGATACATCACTATGAGAAATAAACTAGAGTAAAACTAGAATAAAAGATGTCTCTAAAATAATGAGGAAAAGGTATTTATAATACCCCTCAAAGTCAAACTAATTGCGGAAACAAAGTCAAAAATCGCGAGAAAATGCGCAAGACCCGGTCGGGCCAAAGGCCACCCGATCGGGCCTATAGTGAAATATTTTTGCCTCTTTGTTTCACGTCCCAGCGCAGCAGCACAGCAACCTAAGTCATGAATTGCGGCCCACCCGATCGGGCCCATCAACATCACCCGATCGGGCCTGGCGACAACTTAGGCCAGCCACGTTCTTCTCTCAAGCAGCAGCACAACAAGACCTACGAGCACTTCGCCCGATCGGGTCGGGCAGAGGGTGCCCAATCGGGTCTGGTGCATGTCCTCTCGCCCGATCTGATCGGGCACGGCTTGCCCGATCGGGTCCGCGACTTTTGTACCCGATCATAAATACTTCGCCCGATCGGGCCATTTTTGCCCTATCAGAGTACGGAAATCTCCTTTTTGACTCTTTGGCTCTTAATTCTTCACGTTTAGAGGTCTTGGGACCTCCTAAACTACCCATAAAGCTCGTGAGCCATCCTACGTGCCTCGTAACATCTCGTAAAGCCGTGGTTGCTTCCAAATGGCTTGGGAATAGGGAGAAAACTCCCTAAAACCTGCAATTCAACACTAAAACACAAAACCACAACTATATGCGCTAGTTAGCACAAAATAGCTCCCAAAAGCTCCAATGACCCACAAATTAGCTTTTAAAAAGGGAGAAAAGTCTATATAAATACGTGATATCAAACTCCCCCAAGCTAAACCTATGCTTGTCCTCAAGCAAACAGAACATGAACATGGAATAGATTGCCTCACCCCATATATAAAAACAAATCAAAGCTCAAAACATTTTCAAGACTAAGAATCATTCAAGCAGGCAAAATTCAAGTTTGGCTAATCAAATCCATCCAAGACCAATCCTCCAAGCAATTTATCAAATTCAAGCATCCACAAAGCATACAAGTCCTGAAAAGGCTCTCACAAGGGTGTCACTCCTCTCTATTTTGTGGCGGGCAAAGAATATGCCCGAACACTCACCGACCCGACCATAAATACCCTTCCCACTCACACTCTCATGTGTTTAAGAAGGTTCAATGACGCTCATCCTAGTCAAGTCGACTCAATCAGCGGAAATACTCTTTGACTTTGACAAACTGACTCAAAATCAATCAAATGAACACTGCAGACACGAGCTCAAGAGGACTTTAGAGGGTTGTAATGGGGCTTAGGTAAGAGGTAGGGGATACTTTTGGGTAATGTGGTGGAAAAACCAAGAAAGAGGGAGCATAAATCATTCAAACAAGGCCTAAGATGGCCTTCACTACTCCCAACAACACCATAAAACCACGTAAAGTAACCCAACTCTCATAAATCAATGACAAACTCATAACAAACCCAATTTTCAAGCAATGAAGCGAATATTTCTTTAAGAACGTACGTGAATGAAAGAACTTTGAATTCTTTTGAACTTTTATTTCATTTTTCTTTCATTTTTCTGAACTTCATTCACGCAACTCTAAAATTGCTTTTTCTTTTCTTTTCTCAGTCTCAAACCGCAACAAATACACTTTTAAGCTCCTCAACGACCAAACTAAACCAAGAAACCAATCTCAAACTCAACCCATACAAAAGCTCCCCCAATCTAGGCTTGGAATAATATCAAGTGAAGGCCTTGGGCTCATAATAGGGGTTTAAGTAACATGAAACAAGTCATTAGACTCAACGGGGCTAGGGAGGATAAAAATATATCAAAAATTCACTCTGAGGCTCAAGAATAAGACAAAGGAACGCCTTTATCACATCAAATGCTACAAGTCATCGAATATCAGACAAGTACGAAGTCAAAGTCAAGATCAATCCACTAAAGAGGAACTAATACACAAAAACAGACTGGATAATAATATGAATCCAAAAGGATACAAAGTGGCCTCACAGTCTAACCAATTCATGTATGCAGCATAAAATGGTTTAATATAATCCAAAAATGCTCGAAATCATAGCAATCAAACATCAAATCATAGCCTCAAGATCACAAATGCCCAGCTATCCAGAAAACAAAGTCAAATCATTTTCAAATAGAGCACAACAAGGGGCACAGGGAGGCAACTAAACCAGTCATGGGACCATATTTTTTTGATTTTTTTTCAGAATTTTTCGAAAGCAGTAAATCTATCCTAGAAAGCAGTAAAAGAGATAGGGAATACAAACAGAACTCCTCCCCCAAGCTGAACTTGGAAGTGTCCTCAATGCCAAAAGGTGATAAGGACTATGCTAAGAGGAAAAACAATGTTAGTACCCTCACTCTCGCTCACAAAAAGGAAGAAAGAAAATAAAAAGAAAAATAAAATAAAAAGAAAAGGAAAAAGGGAAAGAATACGAGTTGCCTCTCGCACAACGCTGGTTTATAAAGGTCCCGCACGACTATAATCTGCCCTCTCTCAAATAGGAGGGGCTTGGCAATGAGTGCCACCCTCATCAAACATCTTTCGCCTCCAAATGTTCTTGATAATACCTCCAGACGGTGAGGCAACCTTAGGTGTAGTTGGAACCTTCTCCACACCTACTTCATCCAAAACCTCATCCCTGCAACAAGATTGTTCAAGCATAGGTGCCTTAACAGCATTGGTTAGTTTAAAAATCACTCTATCATCACCAACACTTAGAGTTAAAGACCCAGACTTGACATCAATGACAGCACCAGCAGTACACAAAAACGGCCTACCCAGAATAATAGGAATCTGAGCATCCTCATCCATATCTAACACCACAAAATCAACAAGAATATAGAATTTCCCAACCCTAACAGGAACGTCCTCTAAAACACCTAGAGGGTATTTTATAGAACGATCCGCCATCTGTAAATTGATTTGTGTGCATTTAACTGCTCCCATGTTCAGTTTCTTATAAACAAATAATGGCATAACAGAAACAAAAGCACCTAAATCACACAAAGCCTTATCAATAAAAATAGGTCCAAGATGGCAGGGTATGGAAAAACTACCATGATCTTTTAACTTTGGTGGGGTTTTATTTTGAATAAAAGCACTACACTCTTCAGTAAGAGCGACACGTTCTACCCCACCAAAGTCTCTTTTCTTTGTTATCATGTCTTTCAGAAATTTGGCATAAACATGCACTTGGGTAATTAAATTTGTGAATGGAATTGTTACCTCAAGGTTCTTGACCATAGCCAAGAACTTACCAAACTGCTTATCGACCTTTGAATGTTGCATCCTGTGAGGAAAAGGTAGCCTTGGTGTGAAAGGCGTTTCAAAAACCTTCTCCTTTTTCTTCCTTGTCTGTTCAGCTTCTGCAGACAAATCGACTTCAGACGTCGAATTCTTCCTTTCCTTCCTCTACCACCCTCTTCTTCCCCGCAGTAGGTGGATGGTACTCTCTCAGAAACGCAGCAGAAATCTCACTCCATTCTGTTTCTTTCACATCGTTCTGCCATTTCTAGGCTCTCTCTCTCAGTAAAAACTCGAACAACATGACTTTGAGTTGATCTGGAGTGACACCGGCGTGTTTAACGGTTCGACAAAGCTGTTGAAACCGCTGCAAATGATTTGCCGGGTCTTGAGTAGGATGCCCACCAAACTGATTTTGCTGAACCATGCTGATGAGTCCAGGCTTAATTTCGAAATTTGCCGCGGCAATGGTGGGCATAGTAGGTCCAGTGGATAGACCATCTGGGTTGGGCACCCCATAAGATTTCAGTGACTTTGACATGACTGAACTCGAGGTGTCTGTTGCAGAGGTGTTCAGCTGAACAGACTGCTTTTCTTTCTGATTTTTCTTTCGGATTCGCCTGATTGTCATAGTAAGATCGGGATCCGCTGGAATGGGGGAACCGTTTCTTTGAGACCTGGGCATACAAAAGAAAAAAGAAGAAGCAGTAAAACGTACCTCAGTTGGAGCAATGAAGTTCCAATGAGGCACAGAGAAGTAGACCAAATAATCAAATAAAACTTAGAAAACTAGCCGTCTCCCGGGCAACGGCGCCAAAATTTGATAGGCTTTAGTCGTATCACCTATTCAAAGATAAACCTGCAGTCCTCTAACTATGGTAGTCAATGGAAGCAGGGTCGAATCCACAGGGAGACATAGTTTCTAAATTAATATTCAATCAATTCAGCTACTCCAGATGAAATCAGGGAAGAATTAACTGGACTAATAATTAAACTAAAGAAGACGGATTAAATCGAGGATTTAACTATGGACTAAAAACCTAGGGTATTAGGTCGGTCCACCATGCTTATACCAATCAAATAGGGTCAACTACTATCAAAACCTAAGTAAAGAGTCGGGGGATTAGAGCATGTGTTGAGCTATGGTTAAGACTTAACGCTCAGAGTTCAACATACGCCGCATGTTCACTAACGTAATCAGAATTACTGACGTGTCCTAGGCCTCTAGTCGTAAGACGGATCTGTGCAAACAACTATTAACCACAAGCAATCAATGAAATTGTACACTGACATTAATTACTCAATAAGAACAAACCACATCACAATCACCCTAATCAAGCCCTAGAAATTGACAGAAATATAAATCACAATCATGGTATAAACATGGCTTTCCTATCTAACACCCTAGAAAGAGAACTACTCACTCATAATCAAATTAACAACAACAAAATTAATATGAAACCCTAACAATTGCATCATGAATAATTGAATAAATAAACTAAGCAATTAAGAATAATGAAAGAGATTAGAGTAAAGAAGAATACCAATTGACAGAAAGCAATAACTTTTATTGTAATCGAATAGGTTTAATCACCTTTAATCTAATCTAAAGTGTTTAAACTAAGCTAATGATTATGAGAAATAAACTAGAGTAAAACTAGAATAAAAGATGTCTCTAAAATAATGAGGAAAAGGTATTTATAATATCCCTCAAAGTCAAACTAATTGCGGAAACAAAGTCAAAAATCGCGAGAAAATGCGCAGGACCCGATCGGGCCTATAGTGAAATATTTTTGCCTCTTTGTTTCACGTCCCAGCCCAGCAGCACAGCAACCTAAGTCATGAATTGCGGCCCACCCGATCGGGCCTTGCAACATCACCCGATCGGCCTGGCGACAACTTGGGCCAGCCACGTTCTTCTCTCAAGCAGCAGCACAACAAGACCTACGAGCACTTCGCCCAATCGGGTCGGGCAGAGGGTGCCCGATCGGGTCTGGTGCATGTCCTCTCGCCCGATCTGATCGGGCACGGCTTGCCCGATCGGGTCCGTGACTTTTGTACCCGATCATAAATACTTCACCCGATCGGGCCATTTTTGCCCGATCAGAGTACGGAAATCTCTTTTTTTGACTCTTTGGCTCTTAATTCTTCACGTTTAGAGGTCTTGGGACCTCCTAAACTACCCATAAAGCTCGTGAGCCATCCTACGTGCCTCGTAACATCTCGTAAAGCCATGGTTGCTTCCAAATGGCTCGGGAATAGGGAGAAAACTCCCTAAAACCTGTAATTCAACACTAAAACACAAAACCACAACTATATGCGATAGTTAGCACAAAATAGCTCCCAAGAGCTCCAATGACGCACAAATTAGCTTGTAAACAAGGGAGAAAAGTCTATATAAATACGTGATATCAGCGACCCGCGAGCAGAACCTGCCTCTTCTTTACTCTTTTGCTCCTTCCTCGTTCCAAATGATCATTGACCATCTCTACACCTAGCCTACCAGTTATCACCGATTTTTATATACTTTTTGTAATGAAATATACTACTTTGTAAAAAGAAATATACTACCAAAAAATGTAAGGCAGTGGATATATGTATTGTTGGCCTAGATCCGATATCAACTTGGCATTGCCCCCCAAACCCCATAGAAATTAAACTGATAAACAAAATAATGACAACCCAAAAGATGAAATATAAGCCAAGCAAGCAATAGCATGAAACTTAAAAATAGGAATTCATAGATGCGAATAACAGAATTTCAGGAAACAATTTCCTAACATCTATAACAGAATCGCATGCATAACAATATATGAATCGATACATAGAGTAGAATACACAACCTTTTATTCACGACTTGAACAGGTATGTAGGGTTTGAATACTGCAAAGTATTATTGCAGATCTGGTTACTTTATAGATAAAGAACTACAATTGTAATTCCTCTACTTAGTCCACGAACACTGATTAATACCCACGTCTGCTAGAAAGGAAGAGTATGAACTATTCACTCTCTTGCTTTTGATGCGATAGGCGCCTAAACTAAAGAGGGAGAAAGAGTTTTTCTTTTTCTCTCTTTTGTGTCAAGTTACTGACTAACGGAATTGTTCCATCTCTCTTCTTATTATATCTATATATAATAAATAGAGATTAGGTTAAGAGAAAAGGAAAAACTAAAACCCTAATCACCGTAATAGTGGCCGGCCCTTATAAGCCTTTATGGGCTTATAATTTATTTATTAATCAGTGTTACTCTATGTGACCTCATAGGATTAATTATCTTAGTTGTAGGCACAAATCAATTTGTCTACAAACCGTAATTTATTCTCTAGCAAGCAAATACGGTTAATAAAATAATTAACTATATTATCTCCATAAATTCAATCCTATTTATATTTAGTAATTGCGGAAATTGTCTAAGGACATATTCCTTCAATCTCCCACTTGTCCGTAAGACAAGTACGCAATATTAAATTCCTTAAGTCTCTTAATGCCAAATTTGATAACACGATGTTATATATTCAAATATGTTTCTTGATCACCGAGGTTGAATTGTTCAACTGAAGATCAACTCTTTAATCTCATTTTAGCATGGCTATGCGTTTTTACAATTCTCCCTCATCAAGAGGCCCAGACATCATTCCTATCAGATAGGAGGACTTATTCAATCTTGTATGACCATAACTCCCACTCAATTCTTAGCCAACCTGAGCATTGCCTTTATAACCTCCTTTTACGGCACGGTGTTTAACAATGTCAAAGCTAAACTAATCATATCATGGTTATTAAGACATACTCATGTCCAAGGAATCTATTAAATATAGACTTTTCGATTCTACTATTAAAATCTAATTAGGTCAAGTCTCAATGTATCAACCATACATTCATATTTGTTAATTTGACATCCCTATGTCTCCATAGCCCAAGGAACGGCGCTATCAATTAACATTATGCTACTCTTTTAACAAGTCACTTATGTCCAATTCAGTGCCTTAGACTAGGGAAATATTGTAAATTGTGGTTTTTGTTCACTATATAGGGTTCCATTCATCACAACGTTTATGATGATCCTATTTCAAAACACAATTTATTTGGACATCTTATTTAATATTAAACCAATCAATTAAATAAGAATGTAGATTTTTATTGATAAACAATTCCAAGCATAATCAATGTCTTTACAAATGCAAACATAAAGTAAGCATTATAAAGTCATTCTTTCATATGCTTAAGCCCATAGACCTAGTATGACCTTCATGCTTAGGTCGAGCAACCGGTTCAGTATGCGAATCTCCCACATTCTCATCAATATGAATCTTGCTTATTCTGTATAGAACTCTTACAACTCATAACTTCTCCATTGAGACAAAGAATGAAACCAGATGGAGATCGGAAATCATCTTTGTCACCTTGGTAATTCGTATATGCCTATATATTAACAACAAACTCAATTTCTCCACCATATACAAATCAATGATCCTCAGTTCTTCGTAAGTACATAAGGATATTCTTTGCACTCATCTGGTGCGCGTAACCTGGATAAGACTGGTATATGTTGCATTTACTCATAGTATAGGCAACATCTTGGTGAGTGCAAAACATAGCATGCATACATAATGGAACCTAATGCAGAAGCATAGGGAACATTACTCATTCTCTTGACTTCATCAGGTGTCGAAGGACACGGAGTTTTGCCAAGTGATATGCCATGTTTCATGGGATTGAAATCTCTCTTAGAGTTTTCCAGCTTGAACCTAGCAAGAACCTTATCTATTAGTTCCTTGACTAAGTTCAATCAGCCTTTAGATCTATCTCTTTAGATATTTCTTCCCATAATGTACTCTGCCTCTCCTAAGTCTTTCATAGATAAACGATTTTTAAACCATCCCTTGACTGACTCAAGCACGACTTTGTCATTTCCTATGAGAGGTATGTCATCCACATACAAGACTAGAAATGTTATATTACTCCCACTCAATTTCTTGTATACACAAGATTTCTCTTCATTTCTGAGGAAACCAATCTTTAGAACTTTCTTGATGGAATGGTGATCCTACGAGATCTACGTAGGGGAACAACAGAAGAAGAATCTCGGTCGTTAGACTAAGAAGCTTCGCATGGATTCGATCCAAGTGGGGCGGTAGGGGGTTCGTGGATAGGATTCACTACCCCTCCAACATTTTCATGATGGGCCGCCTCTAATGAGGTGTTAACCTCACCCATTTGTTGCTCATCTTGAATTTCTTCGAGATATATACATTTCTCCCACTTGTCTTCTTGGAAATAAACTTATTTTCAAGGAAGACACCATAGCGGGCAACAAACACTTTGTTTTCGCTAGGTGGTAAAAATAATATCCCTAGGTCTCTTTGGGATATCCCACAAAGAAACACTTTTTAGATTTGGGTGCTAGTTTATCAGATAGTAAACGTTTTACATAAACTTCACACCCTAGACCGTTAGAAAAGACATTTTAGGAACGGTTCGACCATATCTCATATGGAGTCTGATCTACTGCTTTGGATGGAGTCCTATTGAGTGTAAGCGCAATTGTATCAAGAGCAAATCCCTTAAGAGATATAGAGACATCAGAAAGACTCATCATGGATCGTACCATATCTAATAGGGTGCGATTCCTTCTTCGGAAACACCACTGAATTGTGGAATTTCCTGTTGAAGTCTATTGTGAAAATATTCCACAATCTTTCAAATGATCACCGAATTTTTGACTCAGATATCCCCTCCATGACCAGATCATAAAGATTTAATCTTCTTGCCAAGTCGGTTTTGTACTTCATTTGGAATTCTTTGAATTTTTCAAAGGCCTCCAACTTATGCCACGTGAGGTAAACATATCAATATGTGCTTACATCACCCCCCAAGGGCTGCGATCTTCTCTGATTCACCTCCGGTATCCCATGAGCCATCTGAAAGTTTTTTATGGATTAATAAATGCGCATTTTTAAGTTTGCGCTAGTTAAAAGAATTTGATTTCGCGTAAAAGTAATTAAGTAACTTACCCTCCCCTAGCCAATGTATTCTTAGGTCCATACACATCCGTATGTATAAGGGCGAAGAGGTCATTGGCCCTTTCACTCGAACTAGTGAAAGGAGACTTTGTCATTTCTCCCATTAAGCAAAACTCACACATCATATGATTCAAAATCAAATGATTTGAGAACTCCATCTTTATGTAATTTCTCAATTTGTTTTGTACTTATGTAGTCTAATCGACAATGTCATAGGTGTATTGGTTTTAATTCATTTGACTTATGTTTCGCTGTTTTTATAGATGTGTGTTTGTAGAACATACAAACCATTTGATAACTTGGTAGAGATACGGAACATATCATTCAAATAAGCAGAAAAACAATTCTTCTTTATTGTGAATGAGAAAACTTCGGAATCCAAAACAGATTCTGAAATAGTGTTCTTAAAAACATAACAACAATTATTAAGTCTCAAAACAAATCCATAATGTAAAGATAGACTGAAGACTCCAACTGCCTAGGCGGCAACTCGAGCTCAATTGCCAACTTGCAATTCTACCTCTCCCTTAAGCGTGTCTCCTACTCCTTTTTAGATCCTGCACATTACAGATAATGTGAGAACTACATCTAGTATCAAATACCCATGATGCAAAAGTAGTTTAAGTTATCTTTATAACATAAATACCTGAAGAAGAAGCTCTAGTCTTCTTGTACTCCAGATACTTAGGGCAGTTCCTCTTCCTATGACCCACCTTGTGACAATAGTAGCACTCATGTATTGCTACTATGGCTTTAGGTGTTGCATTTGGCTCCTCAGAAGTGTTGGGCTCAGCAACTTGTTTGCCTTTGCCCTTACCCTTCTTAGACGGAACCCGTGCTTCTTGAGCCCCTTGCCCTTTTGCACCATCAAAACATCCTTATGCTCTTTTATGGGCTCAGTAGGCAAGCTCCTTTCAGCCTGAATCAGTATACCATGCAACTGTTGTATGGTCATTTCCCCTCCTTGCATATAGAAGTTCAAACTAAAGTTCTTATATGCATCAGTGAGTGAATTAATGATCATATCAATTGGTACCTCTTGGGATAGGAAAATCCCAACTTGGTCATGTGCTCAAAATGACTAATCATTTCGAATACATGGGGACCAACTGATTTCCCTTTCTCCATTTTACACTCAAGAAGCTTGCGGTTCACTTTGAACCTCTCCAACCTAGGATGCTTTTAAAAAAATGGTTCGTAACTGTTGGATTATTGTATAGGCATCCATTCCATCAAAACTTTTTTGAAAGTCAGGTTCCATAGATGCAAGCATCAAACATGTGACAGGCACAGATTTGTTTATGAGTATTTGCCTAGCTGTCCTATCAGCTTGGCGAGAATTGTCGGGAAGTTCAGGAATAGGAGTTTCAAGAACAGTTTCTCTCCTTTCATTTCTGAGAATTATTCTCAGATTTCTCTCCCAGTCTAGGAAGTTCTCTTGGTTGAGTTTTTATTTTGCAAGAATAAAGCGCAAATTATAGCCAGAGTGGTTGTTGTTGTTATTGTTGTTGTTAGACATGACTACAAAAATTAGTAAACAAGCATTCAATCAAAAGTTTATCAACGATGGTTATTTAAACAAATTTAAACAACTATTAGTACTTTATTCAAAATATAAAACCCCATATTGAATAAAGAAATAACCAAGATCTCCTCCCACTAAAATTAAACGGACTTTGGCCCTTCCTTTAAAGATAGTGATTGAGGTAAGTAAACCACTTTTACTAATTATAATAATTTATAATTCTTGGTAGATAGGTTAATAACTCTTTGTTAGTTCCTATCTCACTGCTTCAAAACCCAAAACTTTGTCTTTTGATGATTTTGTTGAGTCAAACCAAACATTAACATGTAAGTTTCAAAAAACCTACCCTACTATCCTCGGAATTATGAGCAACACCCTGCTTTGGCAGAACCTTTTACTCATTATCTAAGGCTTTATAGGTGTTGTTTGGAGAAGCATTTAAACTCAATATTACCTTTAGGGACTCAAGTTTATAATGTTGGTTATCTTAAAAGGTGAACACATTACATAAATAACCACACATAAACTTGAGCGAGCATTTAAATGAAATTAAACGCATAAGCAATCAAAGAAGAACTTAAAACGCGATCCTAGTATGGCCCCTAAATCTAGAAAATCTAATCTTCATGAATCCTCCCTTGGGACTTTCTTGGATCTCCATCCTTGATTCTCCACGGAACTTCAATCTTGATCTTCATTTAAATTATTCTAAGCAAAGAATTTAAATTACAAAATACAAACGATATGCAGATCGTATTTTAATTACAAAAATACATAAGGATGCACAGATCGTATTTTCTATCCTAGTTTGGGCCATACCAGTCACGATTGTGCAAATATAATATCAAACATATTATAATATACATCTAAGCAAAATTATAATATCATCATATTATAAAAGATATCGACGCAATATAATATCGGAGATATTATATGCATCCATGAAAGAAATATAATATCATCATATTATAAATCATAACTTATTTACTCCATTAACGTTTAATGGGTAAATAACAAATATTTCAAAAATATATAAAACATTCGAGCATTTATTTAGAAAATAAAATGCAAGTAAAAAAAACACAATTATATAAATACAAAATTTATTTACTCCATTAACGATTAATGAGCAAATAAAACTTTCCATTATAATTTTTAAAACTTAACAACTTTAAGTTAGAAAATATTTAGGAAACATTAATCGAATTATTAATTTTCCTAAAATTAGCCATCTTAACAAATTTAAGAATATAACTAATAAGGAAACTTTCATTCTTTTAATTCA
Source organism: Patellifolia procumbens (assembly GCA_947645195.1). Lineage (NCBI taxonomy): Eukaryota > Viridiplantae > Streptophyta > Magnoliopsida > Caryophyllales > Amaranthaceae > Patellifolia > Patellifolia procumbens. The sequence continues at coordinate 195,500 of CANSGD010000779.1, forward strand.
ATTACACCTTTAAAATGATATTAATCTCCATTAATATTCATTTGCATAATTGAAAATTTATAACTGTTGCCCAAAGAAAATCAACAAATCAGAATTTAAATCACCATTAATTAAAAAAACAAAACAAAAAAAATAGATGGACTGAGCTAGGCCCGGCCGGAGGCCCGCAGCCCAGCCCCTGCCCAGCTGCTGGCCCGCGAAAGCAGCACAGGGCTGCTGGCTTCTCGCCACCATCAGATCCGCAGCAGTGACGCAACCACAAGGAGCTGCAGTCACGCGTGCGACCCGCCGGAGGGATGGTGGTGGATCGCCGGCGTGATGTCGGTCAAACGAAGCAACTGGATTTCGCCGCCATACTCGCCGGAAAAAAGCGAGGAGTAGCCCAGATTTTCGGAACAATTTTCGAAAATTCGGGTTGTTTTCAAACCAAAAAACGAGAGATTTCGGCTAAAAACAACTAATTTTTGGTTTTTTTTTGTGTTTTAGACTTATAATAAGCTTATAAACACAATTTGATTAACAAAGTACAACTCAATTGCAGAAATTTAACCATAAAACGAATTGGGGGAAAAATTAGGGTTTTTGATTGTTTCGAATCAAACTATTTGATTTCAAAACGAAAATCACAATTAAATATATCAATTTGGAATTCAAATCAAAGCCCTAATTCAATTTTACAAAATAAACACATTGAGTGGTTGAATTTTGAAGCAAAATTTCGACCAAAGTAGGTCGAACAAAACCAAACGTTTATTTTTTAATTTATTTTGGGCAATTTTTACATAAAATTCATAATTTTATGCTTTTCAATTTATTAATATCAATATATTAATCTTGCAAATTAACACATATTAAAAATCTCCCTAAATTGAATTAAATAAAATGAAGAACATGATCATATAAAATTATGCAAGAGGCTACAACTGATACCACTGTAGGAATTCATAGATGCGAATAGCGGAATTTCAGGAAACAATTTCCTAACATCTATAACAGAATCGCATGCATAACTATATATGAATCGATACATAGAGTAGAGAATACGCAACCTTTTATTCACGACTTGAACAGGTATGTAGGGTTTGAATACTGCAAAGTATTATTGCAGATCGGTTAGTTTAGAGATAAAGAACTACAATTGTAATTCCTCTACTTAGTCCACGAACACCGACTAATACCCACGTCTGCTAGAACGGAAGAGTATATACTATTCACTCTCTTGCTTTTGATGGGATAGGCGCCTAGACTAAAGAGGGAGAAGGGTTTTTCTTTTTCTCTCTTTTGTGTCAAGTTATTGACAACTGAATTGTTCCATCTCTCTCTCTTATTATATCTATATATAATAAATAGAGATTAGGATAAGAGAAAAGGAAAACTAAAACCCTAATCACCCTAATAGTGGACGGCCCTTCTTATTACTCTGTGCGACCTCATAGGATTAATTATCTTAGTTGTAGGCCCAAACCAATTTGGCTACAAACCGTAATTTATTCTCTAGCAAGCAAATACGGTTACTAAAATAATTAACTATATTATCTCCACAAATTCAATCCTATTTTATTTAGTAATTGTGAAATTGTCTAAGGACATATTCTTCAGTAAAAAGGGAAAAATGTTAAGAGGTAGCATTACATAGAGGGTGCTGAAGCTGCTGAACAAGAACAGTCTCCCTGCGGCGAGCCACAATTCGAGCTTTAGGAACCAACTCAGATGAAATTCGAAATGGGATTTTGTGGAATTTGATGGGAATGGAAGAAAAGAAGAGAGTTGTCTGAGGAGATATACAATGGGAAGCTTTTTCAACATCAACGGAGAGGATCGAGGTCGATGCTGCATGGTAGAATGGTAGGCCAAGCTAGCCCATAGTTGATTAGTTTACAATGACAGTTGACAAAGGTTATGCTGCTTCGGAGTTCAGACTTGAGACTTCCTATTGGAATAAAATGACAGGCAGAAGTAGCATACTCTTGGATAAGAGAGCAACAAGATGGGATTGAAGCCTAAATGCCATTTTACGGACTACGGGGCGTTTAGTATGTGCCTATGGGTGTTTGGAAATTAGGAAGTGTGATGGGGACTGGAATTGGTGGACACCTGGTCTTGTAAAAGACCGCTATTTTTAAAATAAAATTAGCAACGGTAGTAAACCATCCTTTGAAAATAGGGATCAATTATTTTGTGACCTATCAAATTCATTTCGTGATATGTAGGGGTGTTAATGCGCCGAGCCTATTCGCGAACTATTTGAACTCAGCTCGGTCAAAGATCGGCTCAGTGGGGCTCGACTAGAGCTCGGGCTCGGCTCGAGTTTTATTGGGACGATACATGAGGTAGACTAAGCTCGGCTCGAAAAGCTCGTGAGCGGCTCGAATTATTTTTATATCTTATATTTACCAAAGTGTTCACTATTCTCTTAGAGCTGAAGTGCCACATTGGCTAAGAAAACAAGTACCAACCTTATTTTCTTTATAAATAGCTACTACTCCTTTATTAGCTCAACTTAGATCTTGATTTTGTAACTCCTTGGTTGGTATACAAATTTTATACTTAATTTCCTTCACAAAAAGAATAAAGTATTAGATTATTTAATAATTAATTATTTAAATGCACTTATATTTTTATTGTTACAATGCTAGAAGTATTTTTTAATACATGAAGTCCCACATTGAAATTTTAGTGAAGTTAAGATGGAAACAAAATTATAAAAACATATGTCGAGTGATTCTTTTTCTATAACAAAACATTGAGTCCTACATCGAAATTTTAGCAATGCTAAAAGCGAAACCAAGTTATAAAAACATACGTAAGATGAGTTAAACGAAACATGGACACTCACATTAAAGTCTTAGAAATGCTAAGAGGGAAACCAAGTTACAAGACGGGTTAGATGAGTTTGTTTTTCTTCATCAAACTATAGAGTCCTACATCGAAATCTTAGCAATGCTAAGAGGGAAACCAAGTTATAACATGAGTTAGATGAGTTTGTTTTTCTTCATGACACTATGGAGCCACATCGAAATCTTAGCAATGCTAAGATTATAACATGGGTTAGATGAGTTTGGTTTTCTTCATCAAACTATGGAGTCCTACATCGAAATCTTAGCAATGCTAAGAGGGAAACCAAGTTATAAAACCATATGATAGCTAATGAGTAAGCTCACCTTAGGTATATACAGTTGGGCCAACCGCCTAAATGGATATTTAGTTATTGACTTGGGCCTATACGGTTGGGCCCAAGTGCCTAGCCAAAAAGTAAGAAACATTAATGCATATGCCTAATTGAGTAGGTAAACTGAAAAATGAGTCTATAATCTAATAAAAATTGGTCAATTGAGTATAATAAACATCAATGTATATTGCAAGCTAAAGTCGTATCACCTAATCAAAGATAAATCCTAAGTCCTCTAACAAATAGTCAAGGGAAGTAGGTCGAATCCATAGAGAGACGGAGTCTAAGTCAATATCCAGCTAAACAGCTACTTCAGACAAGATCAGACAAGAATCAGCTGAACTAATAATTAAACACTAGAAAGCAATATAAAGAGAGAGATTTAACTATGAATTAAAGGTCTAGGGAATTAGTTCGGTCAACCATGCTTATACCAATCAAGGGATCAAACAACTATCAGAACCTAGGTCAAGAATCGATAGATTAGGGTAATGTCAAGCTATGGCTAAGTCTCAATGCTCATAATTCAACATATGTAGCATGTTCACAAACATAATCAAAATTACTGATGTGTACTAGGCCTCTAAAAGTAAGACGGAACTGTGCATACAATTATTAACCTTAAGTAATCAAAGAAACTGCGCAATAACGTTAATTACTCAATAAGAACAAATCACACCATAACCTATCTCATCAAACCCTAGAAACTAATGGCAATTCAAATAATCAAGGCATAAACATGGCTTCCCTTACCAAATCCCTAGAAATTAAACTACTCAGACATAATTAATTCAACAATAACAATTCTAATAAGAAACCCTAATTTCAACATCATAAATCAATTGAATAATTAACCTAAGTAATCAAAGTAATTAAAGAGATTAAGATTAAAGAAGAATACCAATTAACGGAAAGCAATAACTTTTATTGAAATCAAACCGAGGTTCAATCACCTTTAATGTAATCTAAATAAAACTCTCTAAAACTAAACTAAGAACTATTAGAAATAAAACAGAATAAAAGTTGTCTCTAAAAAAATGAGGAAAAAGTATTTATAATGCCCCCAAAAGTCTATTTAAAAACGGAAATAAAGATAAAATTTCCGCGAGTCGAGTGCGGGACCCGATCGGGCAAAGGGCCACCCGATCGGGCCCACACTAAAAAAAACAAACTTTTCCTCTTTTATTCCACGCAAGAAGACAACCATCATAAGCCAAATATGGGCCCACGATCACTGGCCCGATCGGGCAGTGGATCGGTCCATACAAAGCCCAGCATTGTCCTTCTTCGCCCAAGCAGCAGCTGAATGAGATGTATGGGCTTCCCCACCCTATCGGGTCGGGCAGCAGTACTCGATCGGGTCTGGGGCTTTATGGCCCAGCTTCCTTCCTTTCCCATGCAACACAGCCACAACAACTCGCTTGATATTTTTGGGCCAGCCCGATCACGCGGGCCTTGCCCGATCGGGTTGGTAATAAAAAGGCTTGGCATGCTTTCTTTGATTTTCACCCGATTGGGTCGGGTGATGTCCGTCCGATCGGGTGCGAAACTTTACCACCCGATCAATAAATCATCGCCCGATCGGGCCATTTCTTGCCCGATCCTAGTACGGGAAGCTCCTTTTGACTATTTGACTCTCAATTCTTCACGTTTAGAGGTCTTGGGACCCTCCTAAACTATCCACAAAGCTTGTAAGCCATCCTATGTGCCTCGTAACATCTCGTAAAGCCGTGGTTGCTTCCAAATAGGTCGGAAATAAGGAGAAAACTCCTAAAACCTGCAATTCAACACTAAAACACAAAACCACAACTATATATAATAGTTAGCATAAAACAGCTCCGAAGAACTCCAATGACGCACAAATTAGCTCACAAATAGGGAGAAAACTCTATATAAATACGTGATATCATATATGCCTTTAACACATTCTCATTTGATATAGTCAAATCAGTACGTATAAACAATATGAATGTAATTAATCTGTTCATCAAATGAGATAATAATCTATTTGACAAAGAACTGAAATGAGTATGATACATTAAAAATGAGTATGTAGTTTCTCAAAATTTTGTTAGCTAAACCTCGTGACATGAGTATAATAATGAAAAAATGAGTATAATAATCTATTCATACTCATTTGATACAGTAGAATGAGTATGAATCTGTTGATCTATTTCAATTTATGCAAATGAGTATGCATAATAAAAGAATGCATACTCATTTGCATAAACTGAAATGAGTATGCCTTTGATTCAACTAATTTAAGAAACCGTAATGAGTATGTAGAGTTCTAGTGAAATGAGTATAATAAATCTAAAAGAGTATATTAATAAATCTATATGAGTATGCCTCTTAATCATACTCATTTGATACAGTCAAATGAGTATGCATCTGAGATATACTCATGTGATATTGTCCAATGAGTATGACTTACATACATCCTCATTTGATAAATAGATACGAGTATGATTAATCTAAGTGAATTGCAGTTACCAAATCTGATGGAAAATGCTTGAAATATGTATGATAAACCTAAATGAGTATAACCTTAATTATGTTTGGGACCTTATTTATAGTCCTTATGCCTCTATGTATATTGTAGGAAAAAAAATAATAAAGCATCCAAAACAACCATCAACTGCATCAGCAATGGTTAGCAAAAATGAAGTAGTAAAGAAGACTCCAAAGAGAAAAGGTAAAGAAGTATCCATTCCAGAAGATGAGATACCAACCAAAAGACAAAAAGATGCTAAGAAAGAAAAAGAGATAATAGAGGATGATGAGATGATAGATGAAAACATTATTAGATTTTCCGATTGTACATAAGTAGGATGTCTCCTCAAACCTTGTGTAAAGTCTGAAAGTAAAAGGAAAACACATAGGAAAGCAATAATAGATATAGGGTTTGAGCATCTGTTACAACTTAGCATAATTAGGATACTCTACCCTTACTTATTGGTTGTTAGATAGCTTTGATCCTTATACCTCTACTCTTAAGATTGAAAAAGGATCAATTGAAATTAGTGAGATTGATGTCCACTACACAATGGGGTTCCCTATAGGAGGTTAGACAATCGCCTTCACAAAAGATGACAATGTGGAATGAAATATTGACCTTAACACAGTGGCGGAAGCAATTTAAAGGTCATCTTGAAAGGGGAACGAATGTACCAGATAGTATATTGGTAAAGAAACTAACAAAATCTAAGGTTGGTGACGTTCTTTCAAGCAAACCTAATTGTCCTCATTGTCTCTAAGGTTATAGAAGGGAACAAAAATGTGTTTGCTAATCAAAGAATTGTAAGATTTCTACAACATGTTGACCAGATAAGGAACTTGAATTGGAGCAAGTTTCTTTGCGAGTCGTTGATTGAATCTATTAGAATTTGGAAGAAAGATTTAACAATGTCTTACAACGGTCCTCAAGTTTTCTTAGTTGTAAGTAATCCTTCTCTTTAACTAGATTTGTTTATACATCCTTAAATTAGTTACATAATAACCAAACCAATTTCATTTCATGTTACAGATTTTCTACATTGACCGTGTTGTTCACAAGAACTCAGAAAAGACTAGTAGACAGTTCTAACATTGGCTGGATGGACAACAAACATGCTTGTGATTAGAGTGACTAATGAGCTCTTCCACTGGAAGATTCAGGTCAGGAAAGATCATAAGCCTTCATTCGAAGTACTACTGAGGATAGGCTAAAGTCGTATCACCCAATCAAAAATAAATCCTAAAGTCATCTAACAACAATAGTCAGGGAAGTAGGTCGAATCCACAAGCAGACAGAGTTTCTAAGTTAATATTTAGTCAAACAACTACTTCAGACAAGATCAGGGAAGAATCAGCTGAACTACTAATTAAACTAAAGAAAGCAATATAAATAATGAGATTAAACTATGGATTAAAGATCTAGGGCATTAGTTTGGTCCACCATGCTTATACCAATCAAAAGGGTCGAATAACTTATATTATATAGGTTTAGGGTCTAACAATCGGAGCCAATGTTAAGCCTACGTTAGGGTCATAACGCCCCAATTCAACATATGGTAGCGTTCACCACTTAATCAGAATCAATAGTGTGTTCTTAGCCGGTAAAAGTAAGCCTACAATCGGGTCATACTCAAGTTGTCTGGCATAGATCATGAAATTGTACACTGACATAAACCATGAAATAAAGAACGAATCACACTACAATCGAAATAATCAAAAACCTAGAAATAAAAGCAATTCAAATATGAATCATGGTATAAACATAGGCCTCCCAAAACCCTAGAAATAGAACTACCAGACATAATTAAATCAACAACGAAGAATCTAATATGAAACCCTAACAATTGCATCATGAATGAATTGAATAATCAAACCAAGCAAACAAGAAATAAAGAAGGATTTAAGAGTAAGAATAATACCAATTGACGGAAGCAGAAACTTTTATTGAAAATAATCAAAGGTTCAATCCTCTTCGAATCTACACTAAAGTGTTTAAACTAATAAAACTCTCTAAAAACTAAACTAAGAACAATGGAAATAAACTAGAATAAAAGATGTCTCTAAAATAATGAAGTTAGCTATTTATAATAAGCCCTAAAAACTAATCAAAAACGTAACAAATAAGATATAATTTCGACAGCGAGTACGTGACCCGATCGGGTAATGGGCCACCCGATCGGGCCCACACAAAACTTGCCCAACTAGTTTCCTCTTCTCGCAGCAACAACAGCTAAACAACGACCAAATGGCCACCACCCGATCGGGTCACACGCCATTGCCCGATCGGGCTGGGCTTGAGATGCCCAGCAGCAACATCCTTGTACGCAAGTAACAACATTTTGGCAACAAACGGGTCTGCCCGATCGGGTGGGCCATGTTGCCTGATCGGGTTGAGCCTAAGGCTGCTCCACATATTTTTCTTCTTTCACCCGATTGGTTCGGACAATGTCTGCCCGATCGGGCCCGAAACCTACCACCCGATCATATAATCTCTTCGCCCTATCAGGCCATATTTCGCCCTATCAGGTTACGGGGTAGCTCCTTTTAACTCTTTTACTCTTAATCCTTCACGTTTAGAGGTCTCGGGACCTCCTAAACTGTCTATAGCTCCTGTAATCATTCCTACGTGCCTCGTAATAAGTCTCAAAGCCGTGTTTGCTTCCCAAATAGCTCGGAAACAAGGAGAAAACTTCCTAAAGCCTGCAATTCAACACTAAAACACAAAACCATGACTATATACGATAATTCGTATAAAATAGCTCTGAAGAGCTCAAATGACGCACAAATTAGCTCATAAATAGGGGAAAAAACTCTATATAATACGTGATATCAACTACAAAAGGGGAATCCATTGCCCCATGAAGCTGAAATATCAAAAATTGTTGCAAGTGCAGAAAATGAAGAAAATCTAGATGACAAAGATGTTCATGAGGAACCTGAAGGTTTCAACAAAGAAGTTGAGATTGATGTGCAAATAATGACAACAAAACTGAAATGGTAAGATTTTATAATTCAAATTGCTTATATGGTTTAAATATGGTCTTGATTTTATTATTCACACATTGGTAATGAATCTTATGTACAATTGGTTATGCATGTAATCCATACTCATTTGACTGTGTAAAAATGAGTATGAATCTGATTCACACTCATTTGACTGTATCCTAAGATATAGCCAAATGAGTATGAATCTGATTCATACTCATTTGCATGTATCTTAAGCATACAGCCAAAGGAGTATGAATCTTATTCATACTCATTTGATTATATCCTAAGCATACAACAAATGAATATCAATATACTTCATACTCATTTGACTATATCCCTAAACATATAGTCAAATGAGTATGAATGATCAATAAGTATATCTCTTAGTATATAAATTTCAGCATTAAGAAAATTGAATGAAAAATTAATGGTCATGAATTGAGTATGAAACTTTATAAAGAGTATGACAGTTATAAATAAGTATTCAAATGAGTATGAAAGTTCATAAATGAGTATGCTAACTAGAAATATATATCTATATTGAAATAGGATGAAATCAGAAAGTTTGCTTTGGTAACATCAAAATTGAGGGATGCTATATATAATTTCTTTGACAAATGTTAGGTAATGTCAAAGAAACCTAAGAATGAAACTATCGAGAAATTGAAAGACTTAGCATTATCAGTGATTGGTATGTGTTTGAACCAAGAAGTGTAAGAACCTGAGGACACAAGTACACCTTCGGCTTCAAGAAACTTTCTTTAATGATCCCGCTGTCATTGAAGAAATTAATGCTGCTATTCTCAATTTTGAAAGAGCTCAAGAAGCAAATAAAAATATGAGGAAAATAGGAAGGATAAAGTTGATCAAGATATTCCCAGCTTGACTTAGGATTGTCACAAAAGTCGGATGAGGTGAATGCTACATGTAGCCTTGTCGTCGATATAGCAAAAAGATATGTGGATCTTGATGTTGATACACCAGCAGAAGAACAGTTTGAGGAAGCCAGACATATGGTTTTGGGGAAACATCGGAAAAATGCCAAACTCAAATACCGAAGAACAATGAGAAACAACCTGATGAAGGGGAGAAAAGGGAAAGCACGCCAAAAGACCGACTGATTTTGGCAGAGGCAACAGTTAACAATGAAATAGAGATGGAAGGTAATGAAAAATAGAACATTGACAGTGAGCAACACCAAGTTTAGGACAGGGAGCATAAAGATTAGGAGGAGGGAGCACCGAAATCAGATGTTGATGAACAAGTTCAGGATGATGGATTTAAAATTAACATTGAGGAACAGGCTAACATTGATGATAAAAAAGGTGTGGAAGGATAAGAAGAGAAAGATCACAGTAATGAGAAACAGAAAGAAGTTGATCAAGAAGAAGATCAGCAAGTTGAGCCATGTAGGAAATGAAGATGAGGACAGTAATAACAAAGAGGAAGTTGATGAAAGCTCATGAAGAGACATATGATAATAATGACAAAGAGAAAAAAGTTGACGATCAACAAGACATAATGTCGAGAAATGATAGAGAAAAAGGAAGACATGGGTAAAGGGAAGGTTATGAAAGAGAATGTTCAGATGGAGCAAGAAGTAGACACAACAAAATCAAAAAACAAAGACAATGTTGATAAGAGTGGAAGGAAAAACGCCCTTGCAACCTTCAGCTTATCATTCGATCATCGTTTATAGAGCGAGTACAAGATGCTATACCCCGCCAAATGAGAAAGAATTATGCATGGAAAAATTTTCATTTGATGAAAAGAAAAAAGATGGTAAATTTCTTAACTTATACCATAACTTGTTAATTAGTTTTACAAATAATATTCACTAACATAATATATGTAAATCATGGATTTTTAAATGTTCTTTGCAAGGCAACCTTATTTGATTACAAGGGATTAAAAGGGATAAAGAGATTTTTTCCTAAGTTTTCAAGGGAAAAATTGGATATCGTCAAACATGATAAATATCTATTCATTGATGTTGAACCATAGGGAAGTAACTATGAGTGATGATTCACCAGTCGTATTCTTCTTTACAACTGGTTGCTGTCAGTATTATTTTTTCATAAATCCTTCTGGTTCATTATTATGCATATGGTGAAATGAGTATGTATGTATGGAGATGAGTATGCTCTTTGATACATACTCATTTGACTGTATGGAAATGAGTATACTTTCTAGGTGTATGGTAAACTATTGATATGGTAAAACGTTGAGTATGCCTGTGATTCATAATCATTTGATACAGTCAAATGAGTACGAATAATTTGATACTCATTTCCAAATTACTATCTGTTTATCAATATTTTTGTTACACTCTTTAAATGCAGAACAAAGGGGATGGTTCGAGAAAAAACAGCAAAGCAAAGGAATGATAGCATATTTGCAGCTGAACGATGCATCTCATTTGACAAGTGGTGTTCATTCCCAATGAAGAAAGTGGACATGCTGGTTCTTCCAGTGCAAGCTCATGATCATTTCTATGTGATGACTTTCAACCTCAAGGATAAAAGATTCGATATAATCGACAACAGAGATACCATTGGGAAATCGCTTATCAAATATGGGAAACTACCCTACAATCTGGCATGGATACAAAACTTTTACTTCATCTCAAATTTTCAATTTAAAAAATAGCCTAACTTTATCTTTTTTTTTCACACTATTTCTATGCCATAGAAAACTGCAGTAGCATATTGGTTACTATAGATCATCCAAAGGCAATCACAGTTAGCCTTCAAAAACAAGTCCGTCTAATGATTTTGAGAAATACTGACAACACTGTTGATGGCCGAATCTATGTCATGCAGCACATGGAAAACATACAAAGGAGAAGGTGCAAAAGGCTAGGAGAACAGGACCGCTTAAGGATGATGTAAGTAAGCAATAATTTTCCTAACATTTTCTCATATAAATGTACTTCAAATATATTTTATGTGAAAATGAGTATAATAGGAAATATGTCATTTCACTGTGTTAAATGACTAAGTGAATCGATACAAATGAGTATGCATGTCACACAAACTCATTTAATCGTAATGCATACTCATTTGACTGTATCAAAAACAAATGAGTATGAGTTTCTGAAACGAGTATGCCTGTTCTTTTAAAAGATTTTAACTTTTCACTTTATTAATTGGCGTTCACACAATTGGTAAATCTAAGGATCAAGTATTGGTATGACATCTTAACATTTGAAGAAAATCACAAAGGAAGAAGATCATTGAAGTAGCAAAGAATATTCAGTTTTTGACAAAAGCTTTTTCTCAACGAAGGCTTGGGGGATGTTTTAAATAGGTGGAATACTTTTAGTAAGATGATTTTGGGATTTTATTAGCAAACTTTAGTTCATGCAAATATATAATGTAATCTTGTAAGATACAACCTGTTGACATTTTGGTGTATATAAACCAGTTTGACTCAAAAATGAGTATGAAATCTTAATGTATGTTACAGATGGATCTAAAAATCATCTGTTTATATAAGTATTTAAACTCAATCTCAGCCTCATTACAAAACATCGAGCTTGAGCTCGACATCTATATTGTTTTGAGATTCAAGCACGAGGGCTCACAAAGCCGAGTCAAATTGTTTATATCGCTAGGGACATCTATATTAAGTAAAAAGAGTATAACTTAAATAATCTTAAATAAAAATATATACTAATGAGTATGGAAATACTTAAACGAGCATAAGTAATTATATATATCAATTCAAATGTAATTACAAAATAATGCATACTCATTTGAATGTAATAAATGAGTATACATCACTATAAATGAATATAATTCATACTCATTTTAGAGTACATACGTAGTACACAACTAATACATCATCATTTGATGTAAAAACTACCAACAAATGAGTATGGATTTACTACAATTTAATAGTCATTTCACAAATATAAAAACCTTAATAAATTTTTAAAAAATAATCCAATACTAATCCTAAAAACTAATGAGAATGAATCAAAGTACATTTGACACTAATAATCTATTGGAAAGCAACTCGGAGAACAATCTAGTAAGGTAGGAACTTGTACTATCATTTCTGGCTTTTATTTGCACGATGTCTCGACAATTTTTTGTCTTCCTCTAGCCACATTTCTCTTTCACTTTCTTGTATGCCCTTTTTCCTTTTAAATCTTTCACCCCTTTGTTGTCTTTTTACTCTTGGATTTTAAAGACCATTATCAAAGTCTTGTTCACCATCGAAATCAGAGAAGATATACTACCAACAATTGTTTCAACTTCGTGTCTCACCACCTCAAACATATTTTCAATGGCCTTTCTTGCTAACTCATTCAAGTCATTAGCATCATAACAACTTGCTAATCTTTGAAGTTGATATCTCCATATTGTACAACTAGTAACAACTCCATCAATTGCCTCACAAGCAACTAAAGTTTCATCATCATCTTTATCTCTAGCTTGTCTTGTCCAACGCTTTAAAATATACACATCAAGATCTTTAGCAACACAATTGGGATTGTATATTCTAGGAAATTTTTGAAGAACCCTGAAACTTTCCATTTTTGTGAATAACCCCGAACTTTTTTCTGGAAAAATAACAGCTGGGAACTTATTAAAGTTATTGCATGTAACCCCAAACCTAACGATGTTAAAACTTTGGTTTTGTGGGCCCAACTTTTATTCAGTTTATAACCAGCTTTTTCCATCCCCAAAAGAACTCAACGGTAAAATTACATACAAACCCTAAACCATGTGACCGTAAAATTCACTCTAAAACTTTTAAATCTGCTCAAAATTATCATTGAACAACAAAATATTGAAATCTAAGATAAAAAAATATCATGCAAGTGTTCTTTTTGCAAATTAGAGTTCTAAATTAGGAACTAGGGTTTCAATTCGATTTAGGGTTTGAAAAAGAAGTAATTTAGGGTTTTATTTTGTTTGTAAACTGAAATTATGCTTCTCTCCTGCATTTATATACAAAATTTAAGTTGTTGAGGTAATATAAGGTGGGATTTTCCTAATTTAAATGTTTCGGATGTTAATTTTGATTTTAATTGGTAGGAAATTGTTACTAAATGCAAATGTGGAGTTCCAAGCAAAATAATGAAGTCTTGGACAAAATTTGCAACCCTAGAAAAAGATTTTACGCTTGCAAATTTTCCGATCATCACAGCGGCAGACATGGATGTGGCTTTTTGGGATGGCATGACAAGAACATAGAGGAGTGGTGTTGTGTTGTGATTAATGAGCTGTTCTTGGAGAAAAGACATTTAACTCATGAAGTAATATAATTGAAGAGTGAATCAGGAAGATTTGAAGATGCTAGAGGAAAAATGAAGAGGAAAAAGGTGGAGCATCAGATTCTCATAGGAATGGTTGTTGGGGCACTTGTAACTGTAGTGCTTGTTAGCTTGATTCTAAGAATTATGCATTAGGTAGTTAGTTTCTTTAAGTTGTTTGATTAGGTTATGGTATTTGTTTGGTGTTGATTTGTGCTAGGTTGTTGTTTTCAGGCTGTGTTGGGGCAATGTAAGCCGTATTTTGTGTATAAGTGAATGTAAGAACATCATTCCATATTATGATGAATTTGTAAGGAAACCTTTTCTATGAAATGCAAAACCATCTCATATGAGCAGCATATAGACTTGAATGTGTCCTGCTATTTAACTTGGAGAAAAATCAGTTAACAAAAAATATACTTAGCATTTCACACTGGCATAACATCGTTTACGCCGCTGTAATGGATTACATTGCTTAATGTTCAACAACACAAACTGATCACATTGCTTAAACAGACAAACTAACTAAATTGTTCATAACATAATCCACATTTTTAAAACATCATAAGTACATCAAAATATTAATTATCTACATGATCTTCTTAGAATGTGAGCTTCACTCAACATCCTCGCAACTTCTTCTTTATTGGCTTCAAAGGCAGCTTCTCCCTAAATGCAACCTTCCCAGATGTGTTTTGTGCAAATTTTTGCTTTGTTTCAACTTTGACAAAGTTGGTTTGGAATCATTGTTTGGCTTGACTAAGAGGGTTGAAACATCATTGGTTGACTTGACTAAGATGAATAGAGGTAGGTTTGTTCACTGAGGTCATGTGAGGGTGGAAGCACCATCTTCTCAGTTGACTGCGATAGGGAATTTGTTGACTTTGATGGACATTTGCAGATGTGTTAGCTTCATTAACATCTGGGGGCACATAAGTCATCTACAAATGAAATAAATAAACAAGTTAGACACAACATATAACAAAACCTCACAGGAATGTAAAAAAGGATTTGAGATGATAATTACCTGAACTGATCTGATTTGTTTTTTCTTTCTGTTAGCCACCACCCATGGATCATTTGCGAGTCCCTGCCACCAGATTTACTTGGAGCAGTTGAAGATGATGGATTCTTGCACTTTTCTATCTCGTGCCCATATTCTCCGCAGTTAGAGCATTTTTGTTTCCCAGCCTTTGACACTTTTTACCTTGTCATTTCTTCATTAGTCTCACCAGCTTCCTATTTCCTCTTTCTTTGCATTTGGTCTTCCCGGCATTTTTCTAATCAAAGGTGGTAGACGTCTCAATCATTTGGCAAGGTTCCCAATGCTTATAACCAGACATAGGTTTAATGTGGGAAGAGTAAGCTGCCAAATATATCTCTTTGGTGTATCAATCATCTACATAATCTTCTGGCCTCCCTCTTTGCTATACTACATGCCCATGCATGTTTACATCGGATAACAACTAGTATGAATCCATCGCAGCTATAATACCTTTTAACTGTGATTCACTATAAGCCTATAATTAGTTGTGTCCACCTCCCACTCATCAGCCTCTAGAGTGTACTGCTATACAACCCTTAGCACCTTCTTTAATCATATCTAACACTCTACATATGGAAGGCATAAATTTTTCTTTTATGTTTGCAAACACTCCCATTTTTCTGCATGCCTATTCATGTTGAAATTCCTTATCCACTCGGCCAAGTAATAACAGGTTTATCTCTAGCTCCTTGATGACAGCATTAAATGTCTCACACATGTTATTAGTAACCATGTTGGACTTTGTTGTGTTGCTGAATGGCCAGCTACACTAATGCGGGTGTGGAATAGCTTTTAACCATTTATAAGCTTCTTCAGACAATAATCCAATACCACCAAGTTGCTTTTCAAAATAGGACTAAACCAAAAAAAATAAAAACAAAAAACACCAATAAAAACATAGCTTTGCATTCAAATTAAGAGAAATGAAACTGTATGGTGAATTAACTTACCATTGTGGTGGATTTAGAAGTTTTCTAAAACTCTGTGTATAAAGTGCCACTAAACTTCAATTTGGAAGTTGGCGCCCAAACGCTTTACATAGAATCTAACATCTGCCTTAGGTGCAACCCTAGCTATAGCATCCATGAGCCCCTATAAACATAGCATATATATTACTACATTTATAAAAAATTTACATATAAAAATATGTAATAGCATCTACCAGTGAGATTAGAATTCAAATGTACCTTTTGGTTATCTGACATCAAAGTCGGACCAACACCTTCAACGTGTTCTATATCCTTCATCAAACAGCTCTAAAAACCATGTCCAGCTTGATGTGTTTTCAACCTCTACAATTCCGCAAGCAATGGGAAATATGTTGTTGTTCCCATCTTTTCTTACAGAAACTAAATCATGCGTGGATATGCAACTTCTAAGTGACATCCAACTATCCTGATGATTGGTCTACATCCTTTCTTGTAACCAACTTTACATGCTTCTAAACACACATACATCCTACTGAAAATGGGGGTTGAACGGGATGTGTTCTCACAACAAACAATGGTTGTGCTACCAGGGTTGTATTTCAATATGGCTAATGCATATTGATAATCCTTGGCATACTGCTCACCTGCATCACCATGCAGAATCTGTTTCGCCCTTGCCCTAGCAAATCAAGATTTGTAGTATTTTACACCAATTCCAATGTCCCTATACACCTTCTCAATGAAAGCTTTCAACTTCCAATCTGGATCAACCTTCCATTCTTCTAAATACTTCTCCACTCAACAAGCTTATGTGACCTTACTATCATAATGATAAAACCCACATGTGTGTTCAAGCATCATACTTCTTATTTGATACTGATCAGACACATGAAAACTGAATAGCATGCAATTTAAAGTTGCATTTAAAATCATTTTCACCACACTGACAGTAGTAAAAATTTTTGTTCCAAGGACAATCACACTTATGTCAACAATATACATCAAATCTACCACTTCCATTCCACAGAAAATCATAATCATACTTATTCTCAATTGAGTGATGCTGAACAACCTTTCTCAGATCATAAATGGAGTCAAACGTCAAACCTATAATCAACCTAACTCTACCTAACAAATCTGTTTCTCACTGTCAGAAAGTAGGATACTCAAAACCTCATCATTCTATCCATCTAAACTCCTAGATTCATCTGTATCTCATCATTTTCAGCCACTTTCTCAAAATCCACCTCCTCTTCTGTCCACTAGATCTTTCTGCTTCTTACTAACTTTTTCTTATCAAGTTCAAAATCCCTCACAACTTATTTCAACACATCCTTAGCTCCTTGTGCATTGAAGAACAACCCCCATCAACATCCGGTCGTCCTCCTCCCCAGGCTCATAATCACCATCACTTATATGAGTGCAAGTCCACTCTTCACCACTTAAATCTTCATTCAATAGCTCTTCATCACCATCTTCAAACAACAATTTCTTTTAGCTTTCTTTTTCCCTTTGCTTTTTTTTCAACAGCTTTGTTTTTATCCTTCATTTGATGCTCATTTTTTGTTACTATATGCTTCACTCTTGGTGTAGATCTCTTCTGAACAACAGAGATTCTCTGACTTTTTGAGTGGGAATTTGATTTTGAGAGGTTGGTTTGATGATAGGTCTAGTCGGGTTTGATGATAGGTGAGACTTTATGATAGTGGGAGATGGTGGTACTGTTATAGGGTTTGAGCTCTCACCTAATTAGTGGGGTTTGCGTTTATGTCCACTGCCAACCTTCTCCTTCTTATAACCGGGGATAGTTTGGGGAGGTGGGTTTCATCTTTTTTTAAGCCACACTGTAATGTCTTTGGAAAATGCTTGACAAGTCTCGGATGGACCAGATGTTGTTGCTACAACCAAGGCTGATTTGCTTCTCAAAGTAGGCCCAATAACATCAGGTTTGCACTCATCCATCACATACAATACAACTCTATTGTTTATATCTTTGCTTTGGTGAAATCCTCAAAATCGGAATCACTACAAGGGAATTTTCTACCATTTGTCAAGTTCCTCCCAGGAACCCTATACCACATACTGAAATTTTCATGATCCTCACAACCAATAGTTTTCTTTGCATTCATAACGACTTCATAGTTGCCATATCCATTTCTATTAGTTTAACAAGTATACCCTCCTTAATACAGCCTCCCACATATTCTATCCTATGATTCCTATGTAGGAAATGTCCCTCCATATGAATTTCAAGTTGTATGTGATGATATGTCCTACAACAGTTAGCAAAGGCGAGCAGTATTTTAGGCATTTTTTTAACAGTAACAAGCCAAGTAATCCAAACAGCAATTCTATATAGCTACTTCATATTAACACCAAAGCATTTTAATTGAGATTCTAATGTAATCAATTTATCAATTAACCCCAATTCCAATGTCTACACAGATTAGGGTTTTAGTATTTTCCAATACAATACACTAATTACGAATATAAAATTGCACATTCATACTTTACAGCAAGCAACCACAACAACAAAACAATAATTAATTGTAATGGTGTGTTAATCGAAGCTTAAATAAACTAATTAAATAGTGCAAAGTGAATTACCTTGTTTTGACTCCTTTTTCACGTTTTACTGCACGGAATTTCTTCCCATTTCCAGCCTTGACCTCACTAGATTCCATGGAGTACAAAAACCCTAGCTTTTTACCCAGAAAACGATGAATTTGCAGGTAATGGTGGCGTCACTTTGTTAAATTCTCAAAGGAAAGACAGGGAAAGTAATGGTTGAAATTGAATTGGAAATGAAGAAGAGAGAGAGATGGTAGTTGGTGTTAGAGTAATTGAGGTATAGAAAATTTATTTCAAAGATTTTTGGGGAGGGAAAGATAAAAGTGGAGCCCATAAACGAAAGTTTTAACAACGTTAGGTTTTGGGGGGTACATGTAATAACTTTAAGTTCCTGGGTGTTATTTTTCCAAAAACAAGTTACGGGGGGTTATTCACAAAAAATAGAAAGTTGTAGGGGGTTCTTCACAAATTTTCCTAAATTCTAAGAATGTGCCGGCAAAGAAATCCACTTTCAGTAAAAACGCTTGCAACTACAAGAAGAACAATGCGACAATGTGTCAAATGTCACATAATGACCAAACTCTTCACTTGCAGGGTCTTTTGCCGTAAAAAAAGAGTCTCTCCAACCTCAAAACCATTCGGTACACACTAGAAATTGTATGACATTCCCTTCAAAAACTCCTTCTCAAAACGTTTGTAAGCGTCAATTGCATAAACTTGTGAGGCTTGCTCAAGTATCTTCACATATGGGACATCTAGTTCTGGAAATCCTTCCCAACAAAGCTCTCATTGTCCTTTCTTTTAGTACTTTTTCATTCACTAGCCACCTCGCAATAATTATCATAAAACTCACAAAAACTAGTTGTTTTAGGAACTTTTCTTGACAATGCATGATTGGTAGACTCACTTTGTGACGACAAAATACCAGCAAAGTAATCCTTGCTATAAGCAAGACACCATTGAAATAACTATAAATGGAAATGCAAATACTCATTTCATAATAGGAAAAGGAGTACACATCAATGCAATTATAAAAACATATTGCCTGTAAAAATGGATCATCAAATGCATACTCATTTTACTGTAGTAAATGAGTACACATTATTGCAAGTCTCATTTAAGACATACTCATCTGCATATAGAAAATGAGTATCCATCTAATGCATACCATTTGACTGTATCATATAGGAAAAAGACAAATGAGTATGAATATTGGTATGATATCAGAATTATGTAACAAGAGAAACAAAATACCTTTGCCAAAAAAACTTCAATTCTGCTTCACTGTGACATTTTTCAAATTCTACTGAACAACTTATTGAAGTTCGGCTCATCACGCAAGGACCGAATATGATATAGGGAATTCTTAATGATGTGCCATATATAAAGTTTATGCTTCACTAATGGGAAGAACCTACAATTGCGGCTGTCATAGAGAATGCCCTGATCAGTCATAATGGTTTTAGGATGAACCCTTTCATTGACCTTAAGAATGCTTCAAAACAAAAACAAAACAATCTATATGCTCATTAAGAAGAAATCCACATCCAAACATACAAGTACGTGTATGTTGAGTAATACCAACAAAAGGAGCCCATGTCACAGAATATTTATTAGTTATGTAGGTTGTATCAAAGACAATCACCAAATGCTAAATAGTCAGCCTTCATCTTCTTATCTGGCAAGAAGAAACCAATCAATGATGAATCAACAGGATCAACCTCAAAATCATAAAAAAATCATCTTCAGATTCCCTTCAAAATACTTAAGCAAAGTCCTTGTATCATTTCCATCCCAATTTTTTTCAACTCTATAACAACAGCATTATATGCATACCTTTTCTTAACAACCAACTGCAGGAGAAGAACTAACTTCGGGACATAAACAACGAAAAGCATCAACTACACCTATGTCACTTTTTTTATGTGCGTAAGATACTTCAATCGGCCACTGTTCACTTTCCTATGTGACCTTATATGATGACTGGAGCAGGAGGACAGAAAAAGTGGTTGTGAACCATAGGATGTCGCACACAAACCCACTTATCCTGATCATTATTTCGAAAATAAATCGTAGCTTGTCAACCAATCCTACGATTAAGTTTCACAAACTTCCTACCTTGTTTTCCATGTTATTGCTTCTTCCCTTATTTACTACAACAAAATTCTCTCCTAGCACCTCTTAATTAGCCGAATATCTAAGTTTAGACATCCTAAAGCCAAATCCTATCCTATAAGCATAATTGGTGTAAGCAGTATATGTTTTTTCTGAATCAAACTCTTTCATTTCCAATTCTCAAGATTCAGATTCATGGACTAAGTACACACCAGAAGCAACACCTGAACAAAATAAAGAAATAAAATAAAATGAGTATGCAAGTATAATATAGGAACTAACACATACCCATTTTAGTGTACAAAATGAGTATACTACACTGCATATATGAATACACAAAATGCATACTCATTTGACTGTATAAAATGATTATGCGCAAATGCAATTGTAAATCCATCAAAATGAGTACTCATTTACTGTACTAAATGAGTATGCAGAAATGCAATTGTAAAATCCATCAAAAAAAATTCATACTCATTTACTGTACAAAATGAGTAAATAGAAACGCAAATGCAAATCCATCAAAAAATGCATACTTCACTGTACAAAATGAGTACAAATATGATACATGCTCATTTGACTGTATCCTTGTAGGAAACTGACAAATGAGTATGAATCATTCAAATGAGTATGCATCTTACTATAAAATCAAAAAGCAAAACGAAAATCTAAACATGTATATATATATATATATATATATATATATATATATATATATATATATATATATATATATATAGTATACATCAAAACATCAATAAGCTCATCAAAAAATAAAAAAAATCAATTCCGAAATGTTGAAAGTAAAATAAAAAATTGCCTTTAAAACAAAATCGTTAAAAGATTAAAAAGAGCAAAAACTAGATCGAAATGCAATTAGGTTAAGGACTAAAGAACAGTTTTACAAAATTCAAGAAAACGGAAAACGATGAATTAACGAAGGCAGATCCACAATTACAAACAAGCATGCATTAATTACCTGGTTTGGGAGAAATCACGAGTTCACATCTGTCTAGCGTTGCATCCGAGAAACAAAGCCGCCAAAATGAGTTCACAGTTTCCCAGCTCTCATAAATGCCCTATTCACTCTCTCTGTATGGCGAAATACCATCTTTATTTTCCACAACTTAAAACCAAATTGCGGAAATGCTCACCGTGAGTACACAGCTCTGTGTACTCCAAGGTGCATATGATAACTTGCGCGGACATAGTATATCAAATATATGTATTTGCCTATTTTGGTATGAGTTGGAGATAAGTTGGGATTAAATGGTTATTTTACTTAAATATCCATACTAACTATTCAACTTCTTTCTTTGCGTTGTAAGTATAATGGGTTATTTGGGAGATGAAACTCCATTTCAAATCTCCTTTGAAAATCAATCCTCCAAACAAACATGGGATTATTGCTCATGAGAATTAAAGTCTCAATGTAACGGTAAGACCAATGTACCACTAGTATGTATTATGTTGGATAAACACTATAATAGTATTAATTTATATGACGAGCACTTAGGACGATTTAGAAAACTAAGATGAGATAGAAATCCAAGTCGAGGGAGAAACACAAGAAGCAAAGTAAACCACCAAACCCAAATCCTAGCGCCGCTTTTGTCGTTCCGCTTCCTCGATTCATTCTTCTAGAGGCATTCGTTTCTATCAATGACAGATTGTATTGCAACCACCACCTCAAAAGTATTCTCGTCGTTGTTTTGCACCAAAGCCAAGTTTCTGCCTAAGCCAGAGCAAGGCCCTCAGCCACAGACTTACCCCCTACTACAACAACAACTGATTTTTAGCTTTATAGAGCCACTTACAATGACAACGATTGAATGAGCGGGTCTAACCTTTCAGTGCAATCTCATGTACCCCTCACTCAGGAAAATGGTTCTTTCTCTCCACTTCTTTTTCTACTACTTATATGAACAATTTGGTATGAATCTGTTTCCACTTTCGTTGGATTTATGCTCATCCATGACTCGCAATTTGAATTAAGTGGGTTTCAAAACTGACGGGTTTTTAATGGAATACTATAAGTGCACGGTGTCTGTTATTAGCAGAACTGTGTGTACGGGTCGAATCCACAGGGAGATAGGTTTTGTAGAGTTAATATCAACGAAACAGCGGCTTGAGATAAAATCAGGGAAGAATAGCTGAACTGCCAATGAAACTAAGGAATACAGGATTAAAATGAAAATGTATCTAAGGAATTAAAAGTCTAGGGAAATAGTTCGTCCATCATACTTATAATATTCAAGGGGTTCAAATAACTAACAATACCTAGGTCTAGAGTCAAACGATTAGAGCAGTGTTAATCATAGGGTCAGGTCTCAACGCCCGTAATTCGACATATGTCGTACGATATCAAACATATCAGAATTGCTAATGTGTTTTAGGCCTCTAAAAGTGAGACTACTAACAATTATTAGCCAGACGTAATCTGCGTAAATTGCCACTAACAAATCACGGATTCAAGAACAAATCACATTATAACCGCTCCAATCAAAACCTAAAAACTAATAGCAATTTAAATTACAATCATGGCATAAACATGGCTTCCATCCTTACAACCCTAGAAAAATCTACTCACTATGACTACGAAGAAAAAAAACACTTTTATGTAAAGAGTCATAATTGACAATTAAAGTAATAATCAATCACAACTAATCTAAGTACGAATAAAGTAGAACAAAACAAAAGAAAAGGAATTCCGCAATTGAGTTTGAACTATAAACTTTATTGAAAGAAAAATCAACATTCAATCTTTAATAATGGATAAAACTAGAGTTCTAAAGCCAGGGTTTAACGAAAAAACAATGAAAGATATATCTCATGAATACAAACAAGTATTTATAATAAGTCTAAAAAGGATAGAGAAAAAAGAACTAAAAACGGACGATAACGCGCGTCTAAAGCCCTTCATAGTCATCACCTGAGTCATCGGGCTAAATTATCTTCAGCAAAATCTTAGACAACAACATTCGTAAAACCGCCTGGATCGGGGCGATCTTACGTCTTCTCAGCATAAACAACAGTTCACAATGCACAACAGCAACATGCATTCGATCACCCGCCCGATGGCATCGAGCGGATCGTCATTTTTCTTTTCCTGGCTCTTTGAGCCACAACTTCGAACATGAGTGCCCCTAGGCCTATGTGGCCTCAGTTTTCAGCAACTCAACACAAATACCTCAGCACTCCTCCTATCAGATGTAGTTGTCTCAAAACAGCATAAAGTAGGGAGAAAACTCCCTAAAACTTATAATCCAACATAAAACAATGAAACCATAACTAGATAGAGGATTTAGTATAAAATATCCTAAGAGCACAATTCGATGCACATTTTAGCTCAGAATTAGGGGGAAAACTATAAAATAATAAGTTATATCCCGATTTGATTTTCTGGTGCTTAAATTCTTGCTTATCTGGGTTCCCCATGATGTTTCTTCCTAAGTAGGTTCTGATTAGTTTACATTTTTGGTCAACTTTCACTTATTGATTATGCTTATTGAACTTTACAACTGATATTGTGGACAAGGTTTCTTCCGCCACCCAATTTGGCTTATTATTGCATATCTGTAGATTTTTGTGTCATTTTATACAACTACGCTCCATATAAGAGTACATACGAGGTCTTTATAAATTAACTCCGGAAAGCTATTTTCCTTTAGTTTTTCCCCTTTTACAAAATCCTTTGTTCAAATGAAATATCAATTTTATGCTCTAGTTCTTTAATGTCAAAGACAACTCTACTTGTAGGGATATATCTTCATCTCCCTTATTTTTCTTATTGCTTGAGAGGTCTGCTTTTTTTGTCGTGAAGGTTATGGGGTCATTTTCATGCTCTAACCAATGCCTCTCACAACTTTCTTTGCCTTGTTTACATGACTACTATGGGTATTGGGTCTACAGTCGGTCTGAAATTAAGCTTTACATGCGTTATCATTATTGTAGGGACCTCCTTGTTTGCTTGGTCGATTATAAACTATGATTAATTCCTTTTATTGGTCTCATGACTCATGTTATGCCTCTTCAATACTTGTTCGTTGTATCGTGCTATCGAAGTCTCCTATGCTGCTTCTTCCCCTAATAGTTGTAGGTTATTTTCTACTAGTTATGGGCTATTTTTATACCCCTACAGGTATTGTGTCGACGCGTCTGACCATAAGTTATGGTCACACGAACTTCAGTTGGTTCTAATTTTATTTCAGTTGGATGTATTTTGATTTTAGTTGTTCAGTGAATATGTTCAGTTAGACCTTATATTCTTTCAGTTGGTCGTTCTATTTTTCAGTTGGACCTTTTCTATTCTTTCAGCTGAATCCTTCTTTTCATTCAGTTGGACCTTCTATTCATTCAATTGGTTGTATTTTAATTTGATTGTTACCAACTGATAGAATAAAAGAACCAACTGAAAGAAAAAAGGGACTAACTGAAAGAATAAAAGTGACCAACTGAAAGAATAAAACAACTCAAAAGATAAACCAACCAACTGAAAAAAACAACACCCAACTGAAACAAAACAATACGAACTGAAACAAAAACATACCAAGTGAAACAACAAAAGTTCCTTGGAATGGAACAGCAGAACGACGTCATCACCATTGATGATATTTCTTGGTTGATACTTAGTAAAACATCCAGATTATCACCCTTGTATAGTTTATCCTGGTTGTTTACTAATGGTGCACACACCAAATATCTTCCCAATCTGCGGGTCTAATATCTGATTATCTTCGAATCATCCTCGTATGGTCTCCTCTAATTTCACAACTATATTCAGAACTGGCAATGACCAATATCCATTGCAAAGGAAGTATGTGCGTCGGCAATGCGGTGGGGTATCAACGTTCCGTTAAGAATTCAAGAGTATTATCTCTAATAGTTGCGGCGGAGGAAGTGCGAACATGGTGGGTCGGTGGTGCTTGGGCGGAGAAGAAGGAGGAAGGAGCGTCAGAAATGATTTCCGGCGAGACGCAAGAACAGGGGAAGAGGAAGTCAAGAAACTGGGCTCGTCTTGATCAAATGTTATGGTCAGACGGTCTGACCCAATACTTTCACTTGTAATACCTCGAACCATTCCTTCTTGTCCTACACCTTAGTGCACTTGACTCACCCCGTCTCTCCACTTTTCCCCTTATATCTGGTGCTCTGTAATAGAGCCTTTATCAAATGTCATTAAGATCTACGTTTATGAAGCTTCTGGTCACTTTCTTTGTCTTTTTATTCTAATAGCAATGTCAATGCTTATGCTTCTTAATGTCCACAACAGACATCTTCTTCGAACCATAGTCTGAAGTACTTAATTGATGTTTTGGTTTTGATTTCGAAATTTCTAGAAACCGTAAGTTTTCCCCAAATCGAATGAATGAGTGAAAAATTGGATTTATTACCACACTTATTTAGATGTTTGAATTGATGAATTTGAAACATAAATGACGGGATTTTATGTTTGAATAACCTAAAATTTGCTCGAAATTAACCTAGTTTTTTTCCCGAAAACTGTTCAAACATAATGGCAGTTCGGGACTCGTTTCCGACGATGATTTGGCGAAATTTGTTGGCGCCTAATGGTCGACATTTTCCGGCAGGTTGTCGGTCAGCTTTTAGTCGTTGGTTTTGCGGTGGTTATTGTCTAAACAACTTCGTTGTAGGCTGTGTTTTCCGGCTGAATAAAGAGGGCGTAGCAGTAGAAGAGTCTGTGCTGATGACCCGCTGGGTCGGGTATGCTGGCCTGGATCTGGGCGGTTTTAATTGGGTTCGGCAGCTTAATTGTCGTTCGGTAGATGCGTATGTTATGGTGGATGTGTGGCCACACAAGGAAGGATGGATTAAGAAATAAAAGTGATTCGGGAAAAAGTTAGAGTTGCATCCATTGGACAAAAGACGAGGGAGAATTGCATGAGCCGTCATGTGAAAAGGAGATCAGGGGATGCACCGGGGGGCATGAATTAAAGAGTAGAGGAGTAATCAAATTGTAAGGGGTAGGGGAAGACCTAAGACGAAGGAAGGTAACTGAAAGTGATATGAGGCTACTTGGGATTGAGGGAGAGCATGTTGGAGGGGTTGTGATGCGTATCCAAGTGGAGGAAGGGCAACATTACTGCATTATTTGTTTTTTCAATTATGTTGGTATTAAAACCTTTGAAAACCTCTTTTAAAACTTTTTGGTGTAGGCAACCTTAGTTTTCAAAAACTTTTTAAAAAATTCTTTAAAACTTACACCCTTTTAAAAACTTTTTATCACTCTTGTGGATGCCATCTGCTTTGCAACGGTTTCAGTTGATGATTCATGTTAGCCGAACCCTAAATCACTTTGGGAATAAGGCTTAGTTGTTGTTGTTGTTGTTGTTGTTGTTGTTGTTGTTGTTGTTGTTGTTGTTGTTGTTGTTGTTTTTCTTTCTTTTTTATTCATTTTCATATAATCCAATATTGTATTATTTATTAATGTTGATTAATTCTATAAATTTGTTAAGGTGGCTAATTTAGGGGAAAGTTATTAATTTGATTAATATTTCCTAATAATTTCTAACTTAAAGTTGTTAAGCTTTATAATTATTATGGAAAATATTTATTAGTTACTCATTAATCGTTAATGGAGTAAATAAATATTTCTTTATAATATGTTGCTATTATATTGCGTGGAGGTCGTTTATAATATGATGATATTATAATTTTGCTTGGATGTATAATATAATATGTTTGATATTATATTTACATGATTGTGACTTTCATGGTCAAACTAGGATAGATAATACGATTTGGGTATACGTTCTGTCTTTTTGTAATTAAAATATGATATGCGCAGCGTTTGTATTTTTGTAATTTAAATTATTTGCTTAGAATATTTTTAATTAATGATCGATGATCAAGATTGAAGTTCCATGGAGAATCAAGGATGGTGATCCGAGAAAATCTCAAGGATGGATTCATGAATATTAGATATTCTAGTTTTAGGGGCCATACTAGAATCATGTTTAAGTTTATATTTGATTGCTTATGCGTTTAATTTTATTTAAATGTTCACTTAAGTCTCATGTGTGATTATTTTTGCAATGTGAACACTTTTAAAATAGCCAATATAATGATCTTAAGTCCCCAAAGGTAATATTGAGTTTAATTGTTTTTCCAAACAACACCTATAAAGCCTTATAATATGAGTAATAGGTTCTCCAAAGTAGGGTGTTGCTCACTATACCTGGGATAATAAGGTAGGTTTATGAAACTTATATGTTAATGTTTGGTTTAACTCAACAAAACTATCAAAATAATTTTGGGCTTTGAAGCTAAGAGATTGGTTATAAACAAAGAGTTGTTAACCTATATTCAAGAATTATAAATGTTATAATTAGTAAAAGTGGTTTACGATTACCTCAATTACTATATATTAATGGCAGGGCCAAAGTCCGTTTAATTATAGTGAGAGGGGATCTTGGTCATTTCTCTATTCAATATGGGTTTATATTTTGAATAAAGTATTAATAGTTGTTTAAATTTGTTTAAATATCTATTGTTGATAAACATATTAATTGAATCTTTGTTTGTTATTTTGTTGTAGTAATTTCTTATAATTACAACCACAACTCTATATTTAATTTGGCAGTTTTCTTTGAAAAAAGCAAAACTCAATCAAGAGAATTTCCTAGAAAGGGATATGGAGGATAAGAAGCCTAGAGCTTCTTCAGATATTTATGTTATAGAAATTAACTTAACTACTTCTACATCATGGGTATTTGATACTGGATGTGGTTCTCACATTATCTGTGTAATGTGAAAGGACTTAAAAGAAGCAGGAGACTGGCTAAGGGAGCGAGCGGAAGGCGGGAGCTCGAGTTGCCGGTTGTGGTGGCATTCAGTCTACCTTGGCCTTCGGGTCTAGTGTTGGAACTAAATAATTGTTATTATGTTTCAGCTATTACCAAGAACATTATTTCAGTTTCTATTTTAGATTCTGAGGGATTTTCATTCATCATAAAGAATAACAGTTTTTTTGTTTATTTAAATGATATATTCTATGTGACCAGTTAAGTTCTTAAATGGTTTGTATGTTTTAGAATTATAAACGCATATCTATAACATAGACAACAATAAACACAAGTCAAAGAATCAAACCCAACATACCTATGACATTGTCGATTAGGCCACATAAATTCAAAACGAATTGAGAAATTGCATAAAGATGG
The DNA here is from genome assembly GCA_947645195.1 of Patellifolia procumbens. NCBI lineage: Eukaryota > Viridiplantae > Streptophyta > Magnoliopsida > Caryophyllales > Amaranthaceae > Patellifolia > Patellifolia procumbens. Next base: position 224,262 of record CANSGD010000779.1, read on the forward strand.
AGTTCTCAAATCATTTGATTTCGAATCATTTGATGTTCTGTGAGTTTT